>NDXB01012152.1:261671-446882 GCA_002631895.1 Agapornis roseicollis
GGGGGGGGGGGGGGGAAGGAAGGTGTGGCTATGGATGAATGATGTAGCTTGCTCCAGGGCAAGATTGTCCTGCAGAATTGGGGAAATCTGAAGCATTGCTTTGAGCTACATCTTGTACCATGGTGAAATATTGAGAGGAGCTTTCTTCTTTTATGCGTTTGAATGTTGCCTTCAGACGAGAGTTGTGTGCCTTGTGTCTCTTGCATTTGGGTAAAGTTAGTTTCCTGCAGGGGCATCATATGCTGTTTGGTTTTTCTTTTTTTGGTTTGTTTTGTTGTGGTTTTCCTTTTTTTTTTTTTCAATATCAGCTTTTTTAACTCCTGTTCTAATCATTTTTTTTATCACTCTTTTCTAAGTTTTTTTTTTTTTTTTTGTGGTTTTCCTTTTTTTTTTTTTCAATATCAGCATTTTTAACTCCTGTTCTAAGCATTTTTCTTATCACTCTTTTCTAAGTTATTATTATTATTTATTTTCATCAATGTACCCCAAAATTTGCAATAGGAGTAACACACTGAACAGCATAAGATGTCGGTTGGCTAGCAGAAAGTGTAAGAGCTCAGGGTGAGCTGGGTTAGAGGGCCTGTCAGTGTATGCCGTCTACAAGTGGGCATGGTCACTGCATTTTCCTTCAGACTTTTTCCTTGCTTAGACAACCAGGAGGAATTAAATCTGAGCCTCTTGTCTGGAGGGCTTTATCCGCTAGCAGTGCTGGCAGGAAAGGAACAGCCTGAAAAGCAGCCTGCCTGCTCCTTCACCTGTCTTGCCATGCAGTTGAGCATAGCACAGCTCAGTGTGATGAATGAATGGGGGAGCTGCTCTGGGTTTTCAAAAAAGCTAGCAAAAGGAAAATTAATTGAGCCTAGATCTGTTATTCTCACGTAGCTCACTGTGTAGCCATTCCAGCTGGGGCACTGGCATGAGTGAAGAGGTGCAAGAAGGGCTGTCTTCAGCAACAGCCTGCACAGATTCAGGGCTGACTCTGGTCTCGTCTCTTTTTAACTTGCTTGGATTGTTCATTGCTCATGATGCTCATTCTGCCTTCCCTTCCTGACTGCATAGCAGGGGGAGAGGTTTCTGTCCTCTTACAGTTTTGACTTTTCCATTTTTTTGGGCTCAGGAAGGAAATTCTGGTTTTGTTCTAAATTGGCAAGAGGCTTGAGAGCTTGTTTTCTCCTTCCCACAGCTTTGGGGTGGTGTGCTGGAATGAATAGCTGCAAATTCTCAGGGGTTAGCAACAGGATAAGGTTCTTGCTGCATGTGACTAGTATAGACTAGAAGTGCTTGCTATGAGTGATAAAGGAAATTCAGATCTGTTGTCCGGTAGATCTGGCACTCATAGGGAGAGGGTAACCTGATATTCCTGTGTTCTGATGTCTGTCACCCGGCTGGCCTCCGCTCTCTTCTTTCTGCCTAGTTGGGAAGGTAATGAAATAGGTGTTGGGTGAGGAAGTGAGCCAGTAGCATGCTTTGAGTCCTTTTAACTTTCCCTAAAGCCAGTTAAATGAGGACTTGAGGGAGAGGGGAAGGGATAGGGAAGAAAAGGAAAATTATTAGTTGACTGATAGAATGGCAACTTGCTTTTTAAAGTCTATTTACGTTTATTGTACACTTAGCCTGTATGCATGACAAGCAGTTAAATATACCTCAAGGAACTACAAAAGGTGTTTCATAGAGACTGCAAGATGCAAAGCCACTCTTTGCTCTACCTGTTAGCAGTCAGGTGTGGTACGTTTCAGGCAAGTCAAGACATGATCCTTTAACTGGCTTAAAAAAATATCCCACTTTGTTTGACATAAACAGTTTCTTTATGTTAGGAAATCATGGTGGAGTATCACATAAACTCCCACGGCAAAGCAGATAGGTGAAGACACCTTAGACATGTTTCATCTTCAGCACATTGCTTTCCTTCCTAATCCCTGTGTTACTGCAGACTATGCCTGCATTTTCAAATAGGAATGAACTTGAAACAAGTGTTTGTGTAGTTTGATAAGTTTAAAATACTTATATTAAAAGGCTTAATATAAAACAGTGACTACAGTATGATTTATGAATATAATTGGGCTGCAGGAGCAATTACAAAATTCTTGGGGGTTTTTATTTTGCTTTTCTTAAACATAATATTGAGTTGCAGCATTGAATAATTCCGTTGGCATCACATGGACAGTATGTTGTTTTGCTGGTTTAGTTTACAAGTTTGTCTTAAGGTGACAGAAGAATAAGGAAAAATGGAAAAGCCGAACTCCTGTTGTATATAGTAACCTGAAACTGTTTTCCATTCTATTTAATGAGCCACATTTTAAGTTGACATGTGAAATTCAAAGAGCAGTATTTATCTCCAGTGACGTTCTTGTAACATTTCCAGTTGTAAAAGATCCTGCAGTCTTTTCAATCAGTGTGTTAATATTTAGTAGGTATGCTCTTACACTTATTCCTAAGTTTCTCTTTTGGGCCGCAAGACATTGACTTGGAAGGAGTTTGGTCTGTCCCAGCCCAGCTCTCTGAAATACTCTGTAACATTTAACTTGACAGCACCTTTGACACAGTAAGGGCAGCACTCTGCATTTTGAACTTCCTGGCTTGTTTTACTGTAATACTGCATAACTGATGCAATAATGTCGTATCATATAGTCCATATAATTGGAAACGTAAGGCAGAAATATGATTCTTTTTGTTTTTCAGGGTGATTTTCATCTGATTCCTTAGCTTTGAATATACCATTATTAAAAAGACTTAGAAGGAGCGATATCATCATTAGAACTATATAATTCTAAAATGTCCTTTCAGAATTATTTTTAGGTTTCTCTGAATGCCAGAGAACAAAATTAGCAGACATTGTATGAAGATGATATGTCTGGCCCAGCGCTTTTCAACAGTTAGCAATGGCTGCTACTTCCTAATGGGATGCTTCCTAAACATTCCCTCTCCCAATCACTGCCATTTGGATGACCTCCTTCTGTCTTGTAGTGACCTAATGTCTTTGTGGCAGAGAGGAATTGCTCATGCAGGTAGCAATAAGAAGGCATTAACTGTCTTTAGAACAAATTATTGAGGTTTATTTTCCTTTCATTCTTGCTTTCTGTCTCTTGTTTTCCTTAATGGAGATGAACTGAAATTACAGAGGCAACACTGATTATGCAATTCAGCAAATTTTAACAACATTGTATTCTTCACTGCAGGAAGCTGATAGCCACTACCCAGGGAAGTTTGATATTATCAGTGTAAGTCATATCTTTATGCTATAGCAAGGCTATCTTGGATTTACTTTTTATCCAGTATTTATTTCCTCTTTTGCCTAGAGTCAATAAATAACGTGATGATGAGTTTCAGAGTTTGAAAGGAATAATTTTCTGCTTAAATGATTCTCCTGAAGTAATGTGTATTTGTCACTAAAGTTAATTGAATGCTGGAGGTGGATTTCTAAAGCTTCAGACTTTGTCTCCTATTGTGGTGACCAGTGATGAGTGGTGTTGCTCGCGGGTTGGTACTGGGACCAGCACTGTTCAGCATCTTTGTTGGTGACAAGGAGAATAGGAATGATGCTTCTTCATCAAGTTTGCCTAAAATGCCAGTCTGTGTGGTGTGGTCGACACACTGGAGCGAAGGGATGCCATGCAGAGGGACCTGGACAGGCTTGAAAGGTGGCCTTGTGCAAACCTCATGAAGTTCAGCAAGGTCAAATGCAAGCTTCTGAACTTTAGTGAGGACATTTCCAAGCACAAATACAAGCTGGTCGGAGTCTGGATTGAGAGCAACGCTGAGGAGAAGGACTTGGGGTGCTGGTTGATGAAAAGCTCAACATGAGCGGGCAGTGTGTGTTTACACCCCAGAAACCACACGTGTCCTGGCCCGCACCAAAAGGAGCGTGACCAGCTGGTCAAGGATGGTGATTCTCCCTCTCTGCTCTGCTCTAATGAGAACCCACCTCAAATATTAGGTCCACAAAGATGCTCTGAGGGCTGGAGCATGTCTTCTATGGAAACAAGCTGAGAGAATTGTAGTTGTTCAGCCTGGAGAAGAGAAGGCTCTGGAGAGAACTTAGAGAAGCTTCCGGTGCCTAAACAGGCTGAAAAGAAACCTGGATAGGGATTTTTTTACAAGGGCATGTGATGATAGGACAAGAGGGAATGGCTTGAAGCTGAAAGAGGGTATGCTTAGATAAGCTGTTAGGCAGAAGCTCTTCCCTGTGAGGGTGCTGAGGCGCTGGCACAGGGTGCCCAGGGAAGCTGTGGCTGCCCCATCCCTGGTCGTGTTCAAGGCCAGGTTGGACACGGGCTTGGAGCAAGCTACTCCAGTGGAAGGGGTCCTTGCCTGTGGCAGGGGTTGGAGCTGGATAAGCTTGAAGGTTCCTTCAGGCCAAACCAGCCTGTGATTCCATGACATATTCTGTGTCTTCTGTTGTGTAGCACATTTCTTAAAGCAGTTCTTTTGAGGTTCAACAATTAAACTGTGCGGGGTTACCAGATATTATGCAAATACAAAGAAATAGTTTCATATAATTATGCCTCTGTAGCTATAGGTCACTTAAAGGAAAAACTGCTTTGCATTTTATCTTTCAGGTCACTTTTAACAGGATTTGCATATTGTTTTCTGATTTTTGTTACTTTACAGGATGCAGTTGTTCTTTTAAGATAGCGGCAGGGACTCTATTGCATATGCCTTAAATAAGACTTGCTGTGCATTTGACTATTGAGAAACTGTAATTCCAAGTTTTAATTTGAAATTTCGCTGCATATATCTCACATGAAAGATGATAGCTATGTCCAAACTCTCAACTCCTGCCTTATTTAAAGCAGAAATCTTTTCTATACGATTAAACATACTTGCATACTCCTGGAACTGCTTTGATACAGTAGGATGGCAGTTGTATGTTTATGCTATGGAAAGTCCACAGCAAACTGAAAAATGAGGAAGTACAAAGTTATTTCAACTGAAATTTTAGTTTAGACTTGTATTAATAAATAGTAACTCCTTAGAGGAAATGCTGCGTGTTCCACTTGGAAGTTGGAGTGTTGAGATGATAGCATGACCCATTTCTTCTCATATTTTTGGTACTAATCCTCAATATTTTTATTTCCTCAGTGCATTGATTATTGCTGCAGTATTTGATCGTGATGTTAATTGCAGAAGAGCTGCTTCTGTAAGTTACCACATTCTAGCTTATGTTTCTGTTCCTTTTTGCTTTCATTTAATAATTTCTATAAGCTATTTAGAATTACAGTATATAAGCAATTTATAATGTTGTGAGCAAAAAAGTGCTGGTTTACATCCTTAGAAGTATGGTGTGAATTTAGATTTAAAATTATATAATCCCCAGATTCATATTCTGATTTATGGCCACAGTTAAGTTGTGGTCATAATGATTAGGAAAAAGTGTCTAAGAAAAAGCTATGTCCCATTTTCTAGTCACAATATCAAAGGGTTGTACCTAATATTTAGACGCTGGATCTTTTTCGTGTCGCTAAGCTGGTTGTGAAGGTCCACTTTTCCAATTGTTCCTCAACTGTAACTCTCTGTAAGTTGAAAATTTCTAGAACAGTCTCTCCCTCAAAAATGTTTTCATTTATTGTCTAAAACTCTTTCCATAGGACTGGGAAGTTTTAAAAGGAAGCCACACATCCAGTAGGAGATATCGTTATGTAGTTAATTGGGCTGGAAGCGAAGTGTCCTGTGGAACCTTTCTCTAGAAAATATTTATGCTGTTTAGAATTGAAAAGAATGTGTTACTGTTCTTGAGAGAAGCAAGTTTATTATGGAGGAGAGAGTGTAGAATCTAAGAAGAAAGATTGGGCATCTTCTCTTTGAGAATTGAAGTCAGGGTGTTGTGCATATATTGGACTTGCTTTGGTAAAAAAGAAGAAAGAAGTGCAAGATGTCTGTTTCAACAGATAAAACAAATTCTCTTATGCAAATGTTAAAAACCCCATGTTTTAACTGTGTTAGCACAGGACCAGATGATGTCTATCAAAGAGCCAGGCGTCTCTGCTCCTAAGAGCAAGCTTCACTGCGAATGCATAAAACAAAAATATTTAGGAAAAAAAAGAGGCAGTCTGCAGCCTCCAAATTGATTAACAAGTCTGGCTTATTTTTTTGACTGAAATTTGAAAGGTAATGCCTTTATAACATCATAAGTATTTCTCAGGGATACCTGGATAGCATTCTTATTTTTTCTAACCACACCTCTGCTTGAGAGTTTAAGCTGTTGAATGAAGCTGCCTCATTAATTGCTGAGGAAGTGAGTCAGTTGCTTGTGTAATCATATCACAAATCACTTTGTCTAAATAAGTTAAAACCAAAGCATGGAAGCTAAGATGCTGTAGGTCACTGAGTACTGATATACATGTTCTTCACTTACTGTACTGAATATGAACAATGCTACTTTCCCCCAAACTTCAGATTTTGGAAACAGTAGAAATTGTTATTCTTGGCTAATTTAAGTTATTTCAAATAAAATTCTAAGAGGAAAACAAAGGCATTTTTGCTTTCCTGAATGCTGTTCAAAATGTTAAGGACTACAGACAGTGAAAAGTTAATAATTTATTTGCTTTATAGGTATTATCCTAGGAGTTAGATGGTAATATATGTAAAGAGGAGAATTCTTTTTGACATGATTGCCACTACCAGTGTTTTGCTTACCCTCAGTGGCTTGATCTAATTGTCTTGTGTAATCTTCATTATGTTTCTGCGCTTAAACATAAACTGATAGATCGACCATGAAATACGGTGGTTAAATCAGGTGCATTTAGTAATGCTGTAAGCTTAATGGATATTGTGCTTCTGTATTTCAGATGAGCACAACATAAATTTTCTTTTCACTTTCCTCTTCTACTTTAAGCCAAGCTATTGAGCAGTTTGCAGTTCAGTTATCTCCAATGAAATTAATCTTTTCAGTAGTACATTCTAATATAGAGCTGGTCAAAATTCAAAATTGTTGTTTTGATGGATAGTTGTGAAAGTACTGAAGCTTTTTTCCTTACTTTAGAAAGGGAGGCAAAGAAATACTTTGCATTTACCTGGCATTATTACAGTTTTGAAGAAAAAATACCTGGGAGTCCTAATTATTTCCAGTTATTACTACAGTTAAATATATATTTAAATAAACAACATGTTTTACTAGTTTTTCCGTCTAATCCAATATGCAATATGTTATA
This sequence comes from Agapornis roseicollis, assembly GCA_002631895.1. Taxonomy (NCBI): domain Eukaryota; kingdom Metazoa; phylum Chordata; class Aves; order Psittaciformes; family Psittacidae; genus Agapornis; species Agapornis roseicollis. The sequence goes on from NDXB01012152.1 coordinate 268,820, forward strand.
ATGAGGATCACCAATAAAACAAAGAAGCATACAGAGATATTTTGATCCCTGAGGTTAAAGAGAATAAAACAAGGCTGTTCTTTTGAAGCTCCAGAAGCATTCTGAGCTGACTTTTGCAGCTCTTTCATGAATAATCATTATGAGGACTAATCACATGAATAAGTGATCTTGGCTTGGGCTCCATTAAGCCTCTGATGTCTTAAAGGGAGTATTTTTTTCCTCTTGGTTGGTTGATAGTTTTTTAAATCATGACTTAGGAAGTGTTTGAGTGAGTGTTTTTTCAGTTTTTGTGTTCATCTTGGTTCTGATAGCATGGAATTTTAAAATTAAGATCTTTGTATCCAGTTTTTCCATCTCCAGAAGGGGATCGTATGAAAAATATAAACTTATTATTGCAAAACAACTGGAATATTTGACCTTTTTTTGGACTTTACAGTTGTTTGAAAGAATGATTGAAACAGTGACTTTTTCAGTTATAAGAAAAAAAAGAAATATCTTTTGTGGAACAACAGAAAAGTGGTAGAGGAACAAGAAGGGAATTTTGTGAGCATTAAATGAGCTCTAGAAAATTGCCCTTTCACATGGAGGACCAATGTGTTTCATTATTGTCATATTTCTAACTTACTTTCACAAAGTTTTAACAGAATAATAATAAGGTTTTCACCTTAACTTTTTCTGTTCAAGATACTCTTTCAGACCCAGGAAAAATAATGTACCATATAACACTCTTGTTGCTAGAATTGGGATTAGGTACTGTTCTCCTACAGCAGCAATGTGTTTAAATTACCACACCTGGAATGTGCATTTTCTACAAAGCCTTCTTAAATCAGTGGTGAATTTTTCCAAATACCCCTCTGAACACTCTCAGCTTCTGGGTTTACATTCCTTTGAGGATTTTATTTTTATGGTTTTGTTTGAAAATCTTGGGTTTCATTGTAAATTTCCCCATAATTGGCTGAAAATTTACTTGCAGAAGCAGCACTTTTTACCTGGAGCTGAGAGAGGTTCATGGTGATGCATAGGAACCTCCCTCAGCTTAAATGACCTGCTGGGAAACAAGTTACTACACAGTTTTAGACTGCAGCTGGAAAACTTGGTAGCTGCTAAGCTATGGACATAGGGTTTTGCTAGGTACCATATTGCTCTTCATTTCTTTTATGAATTGTAAATTCATAACAGGAGTGTGAGAATCTCTAACAAAGTGATTATTTTTCATCAAGGCTGTTCAATTGGAATCATCAACAAATGTCTTTGTAGCAAGGCAGTACTTAATATCTATGTAAACAGGAGTTGAAGTTGTATGGTTTTTATAGAGAAACTAATCAATTAGGTGTAAATTACCATGTAAGTTGTATGTTTAGAATACATTAGATGGGTGCTGAGTGGTTTTGCTGTGGTGCTGGACTGTTCCTTAGATCTTCATGATTTTCTAAGTTAGTTAAAAACCAAAATGGTGTCAGAGTCCTGGCCATTTAAAATTCCTACCTTAGGCAAACAATCAATGTGAAATCTTTATGTACAACTCCTGTTTTGCTGCAGCACTGTCTGTAGGCTCCTATACACCTTTTTCAAATGATTTTGCCATGGTGTATTTCAGTCAGAATCCTATGGATGTACGGTAAGTAGAATAAAACTGCCATGGGTTTAAGACCAGGTTTATGTAGTTTGGATATCAAAGTTTCTGAGTGAAAAAGAAAAGAAACAAAAAAGCTTTACCGATTGGGTATCATTGCTGTACTTGTCTGAGCAGTACAATTTTAAAAGAAGTTGTAATGCAGTGATTAAACTGTTAAATCCCTTGCATATGGTAGTTGAGAACATCATCTTTGCTGAAACATCCTTATGCTGAGGAAAAATGGCATAAAAGGGGGTCTACAGTTAAAGTGTAAGTAAAAAGAAACAAATGATGCAGAGTGACAGGAAACAAGGTTCTGGCAAATCCTGGCTGGGAGCATACGTTGGTAGAGGCATACGGAGTGGAAAAACCCCTATGGTAGTAGCTGGGCTGAGGCATACAGTAAGGAACAAGCGCAGGGCATTGCTACAGCTCATGTTCCTGTTCTGAAGGGTGCTTTACGTGTCGCCCAAGGGTGTATCTGTTCTGTGCCACTACAGAGTATAGCCCATGCAGTTCTGCCTGAGGCAGTCCCCAGCGGGTTAGCTCAGGGGCACTGGTGGCAGCACGGCTGCTGCTGCTGCCGGGCTGAGGTGGGCTCCACACCCTCTGTGGTGGTGGGCAAGCGGTTTCGAGGCAGCTGGTGCTACGTGTCCTGCAGTGGATGCACTGGGAGCAGGAGCTGAACTAGCCCGGGCAAGTCGACAGGAACTGCAGTCATTATCCTGAGCAGACATCAGCTCAGAAATGCACCGCGAGGCTGGTTTCAGGAGTGCTTGCTTCACCTGTGCTCTGAGGCCGCCTGCGCCGTGCACAGGGCGATCCCTTGGTGAGCTGACTGAACCTGCTGTTAGTGCAGGTGGATTACCACATGCACACTGTATTTATATAGGGAATACAGAAGCTCTGCCTGTCAAAATTCTTTGTGGCGTTTTCAGTAAAGATTGGGACTTCCCCCTGTACATTGAACCCCAGCTCCTCTATTGGTACTTACAAATCCGTGTCCTTCTAAGGAGCAAAAATTAATTGGCTTCTTAGAGATAGGGAGAAAATTGAAGGAGGGAGTTAAGTCGGTTTTGTTCCATATACCATGCAAATAAGGGGTTAACTTTATAGTTGTAGTCATTGCATTTTGCAGGGCTTTGATTTTATGTTATATAAAACACAAGAAGCAAACATGGCTTTTGTCTTCAGGTTTTATAATTTCAGTGTTTCAGCATGCTTTCAGGTGTGTATCTTTCAAATAAGTATCACATTCTTGATGTTTTTTGTCTGAAGTTTTCATTGACAAAGAATCAAGCTTTGCCTACTATTGGCGAATTGAAGCAGTCAGACAAAAGTGAGCTGTCTCCATTTCTGTTGTCTACAGGTATTGACTTTCAGCTCCAGTGCGAAGCCTTGTGTCACTCCTCAAAAGCACTCCTCTGGGTGTGACTGGTTTAATAAACTTGCATTCTTAAACTGCTGTCATGCAGCATATAGCTTTAAGAACACTAGAACATAGAGACGCAGAAACAGAAAAGCCCTGTGGGCTTGTTCTACTGACAAAGCTTACTTTATTTAAAAAAGAAAAGCCATGGGTCATTTATATTGTTGTGTGTTTTGAATTCATCATCTGGTGTTTATCAAAAAGCAAACCTGACTCGTTTTGGTATGTTTGTTCTCTGTTCCTTAGGCTGCCTTCCAGGAGAATGTTGGGAGACAGGTATGGTGACTTTCCTCAATCTTCATTCAGTAGTGCCTCCGAGGTTACTGTAAATGTCTAGTACCCAAAATCAGAATGAGACACTGTGGCTTTGGAGAAATTGAGTAAAAGGATGTCACAAAATAATTATTTTCATTACCAGCAAACAAGTTCTTGTGCAGTATTTCTCTGAGGTGTGAGGTTTATTTTAGTACTCTGGTTTTGGAAGAAAACGAGCTTTCTGGTAGCTTCCAGTCATTCTGAAGAGCAAAATCAGCCTGTATGACAGCTATTACACACCTCGGAAAGTGCAAAGCTCTCAAGGCAGGGAAATCCCCCAGTTTCTTGTATTCTCTTTTTGTATTTAGTTTTTGATAGAACAGCTGAAGTATACTGCACTGTCTTTGCTGTGGTTGGCAATGGAACAATGAACTGGGCTTAAGAGTCTTCAACTCACTGTTTGCTTTTGCCTGTTGTACCATAACACAGTTACAACCATCTAGATATTTAAAGAAACCTATTACTTTTGGAGGTATCAAAGTGCTTTGAAAGTAAGTATCGTGGTAGGTTCCCGTGTAATTTAGTGATGTTTAAGTAGTTAAAGTGTTCAGATTTACAACCTCAGAGGAATAGCACATAGGGTAAAGACTGCTATCTCAAAGCTGAATATACAACTTTTAGAGGAAAAAGGGAGGAAATGGTTCAGTTAATAAATTCTTGTGATAGAGCTGGGCATAAGCATGATTAAAGCAAATTTTGTTATCATTAAGCCATTCTTTAAGGGATATTATTAAAACACTGTGTAGCTTTCCCTGATATCATTCCTGAAGATCTCTGTTATGTGGTCGGATGTTATTCCTTTAGAACTATGGGTGTTAAGTGATTGTGTCCATAACTCAAGTGTGTGTTTCTAGATAGAATTAGGTTAATAGCAGAGAAAGGGTGCAAGAAGGCTAGGAGGAAGAGGGCAGGTTTTTTGGTGACTTGGCCTAACTAGGTTTGTGATAAGTAGAAGCCAGCATGATTCTTTCCTGGTCTGTAGTTACTGCCCTGGAGAGCTTTAGTCATCACACAGCAACTCGGGCTGATTCCACTTCATGAGGTAAACACCTTCCTGTGCCTGCAGCTCCAGGTGAGATAGGGCTCCTGGGTCCAGCAAGTTTAGAAATGCTTCCATGTAGCCAAGATCTTGTGAAGTACAGTCTATGTTAGTTTATACCCAGGAAATTTTCTCATTGACTTGCCTTTGACCCCCAGTTCAAACCTGTCAGTGTTGGTAGGGCTCACAACAGTTTTAGATTATATGTCAGCATGTGAAGGAAGAATTTACATGGAAATAATAAGCTTCCATGGCATGAAGAATGCTATCAGTCTCCAGTTGGTTCCTGCAGAAATTCAGAAGTTTGACTTAGTAAACCGTTCATTCCTTACTGCCTAGGAAAAGGGTTACTTCATCAGTAGATACACCCTCTGTAGCTCTTTGCTGGGATGTAGTATGTTGAAAGAGGCACCCTTTGAATTGGAGCGAGCTAAAACATATTCTCCATCTGAAGTAACAACACTGATACTAACTAGGTGGAGAAAAAGTTGACCTCACTTACTTCCTGGTTCCTGCCTCCTCCACCTTTGCAATCCGAGGGCTTGCTTTTATGGCCTCAGAAAAAGAAACCATGGGAATTTACACTTAGTGTAAATGAAAACTTTGAAGAAGTTTTTTTTAAGCATAGATCAGGAGAAATGCACGTGCTTCTGGTGAGACTGACTTACTGGAGAAGTGAGATTTGGACAGAATGGAAACTGTTAGCTTTAATCCTAGTTCTGGCTCACCTGTTGGCCAGGACCTCTGTAGTCATGAACTTATTGTCAGGAATTCTGCTGTCTCACTGATGTGCACTGTGGCACCATGACCTTTAGTGAGATGGCATCAAATGGGCACACTTATGGCCAAGTAATGAATAGCAAGGTCCAACTAGCAGCTAGAATTGAAAGTGTTTAGCTGTGATTTTCCTTATGTATGCTATGTATGCTTAAGTATTTCACTGTACTTCTTGTTTGGCTATAAATCATACTGAGGCATTTCTTGTGTATATTTTAACCTTAATCAGTGTTTCATTAGGCTTTTAGAGGGTGCATTCAGTTTACCTTTGTGTTATTAGGACATGCGGATAGTCTGTTGGCTATTCTGTCTGTCCTTGGTTCAGTCAAATTCCAGGCCTTGGTTTTTTGACTGTTTGCATTGTTCTTCCCAGAGTAAGACCTCTGCAGTAGCTGGCAGTTTCCCACTGCTTGTAGTATGTATTTCTTTAATCATTCAGGCTTAGATCTAGAGATATTTTTCTACTATGTTTGCATGGCTGTATCCTAATGTGGAAGGGATGAGTGAGCTGTAAACAAACAAAACTGTATCACATCCAGAACCTGTACTTCCACATAGCCTTATTGCTTAAATATCATATGATTGTCCCTTTTGTAAGCCAGTGTAGTGTCTTTCAGTTGGCAGTTTTCCATTTGTACTTAATTATGGTTTGTGGAGGGTATGCTGCCTCCTCCATTCCAAAACACAGCCTGCTGCGTAGGACTGTATTAAATCAGTCATAGCCAATCAAATTCTGGGTATCTGAATTGTATTGCCTGTATAAAAAGGGAAAAGTTTATTTGTCAATTGCACAGTAAGAAATATATCTTGTAAAAGCAATTTTTTGGGCAGTGATGTCAGAAGTGTGATACTTCTGCAGGGTTCGGTGTTTAAGGCTTTGCTGGGAACTGGTGTTCTTTTTAAAACCAAACTATCCCCAAGTGTTTAGTTCATTAATAAGTAAGTCATAAAATATGTGTAGAAACAAATAGACATAATTGAACTCCCATGTATGCTACATGTGATATGTTTCTTGGTGTCTAAATCTAGTTTTATACTTCATAAAAATCACAGCAGATACTTGTTCCCTCACATAAACCGAAAACATGTTTACATTGATCTAGACCTTATAGAGAAATCATTTTTTGTGTACATGCATAACCATGCTTTCACCCAATGTGTATTTGGATAGGACTTGAAGGTGTAAAGATAGCTGCTGCATAGTTTATTATCTGCTGCTGTTTACTTTGACTGTTTATCATTGACTCATATGTGAAGCCAGGTATTTTGCTATTTATATATCCGATATCCTGTATATCTTTATTACAGGTGATTTTACTATAAATTAGGAAATAAATTGGTTGGGGTTTTTTTTCAGGGCTTGGAGAGTAGTAGTAAATTTGTTTTCAATAATGTTGCCTATTTGGAAAGTATTTTAAATAACATTTTGTTATTTTTTCCTTTTCCCTGTGATGTTTCTAGGGTACTTTTCCACATGGCATAGACATTTTAACCGCAGCTGATTATTTTGCTGTTGGTAACAGAGTTAACTGTTACCTGACTATAAGGTAAGGTTCCAAGCATTAGTTTTCTTAAACATGAGGGATGTCTTTTACATAATGAAATATTTGTCTGATTGTTCACCTTACTGAACATTGTTTATCACTGTTGTTTCTGAATAAATTAAGATTTAATTTTTCTTATTTCTGCATCAAACTGCTTATTAGGTATAAGACAAGGTGAAAATGTGACTATGATTTCCTTGTCTACGTGGAAGAAGCAGCTGAGAGGCAGTATTTGCAGGTGTCACAAAGCTGGCTAAGCTGGTCAAGGTTAGAGAGGACTGAGGGGGTTTTGAACAGTTGTAGTAAAAGGAGATACTGTTATAATGGGAACTAGACTCTGATGTGGGTAGCAAAAAATAAACTAACAGCCATTTAAAAATGCACTTTGCACAAGTTGTTGGATTTGTGGTCTGTGCACAGACCTTTAACTGGAGTGCTTGTGTTTTACATAGGTAGCTCAATGAAAAGTCTAACCACAATATGCAGTAGTGTTTGAAAAAACAAACTGATCCCTGCAGTATGGAGTCTGCAAGGAATGTAGTGGGAAATACTGGAAATGGTGTGATGCTGTCGTAAGTCAGTGCCTTGTCTTAGAATACTGTGTTCTGCTCTGGTCAGCTGTCTGAAGATACAATAGTGCTGAAGTCAGGGGAATTCAGAGGCAAGCTGGTCACACAGGATGACTAAAATGAATGTAAGAGTGCACTTCCTCATGAGAAAATGAAAAGGGCTGAGGGCTGGGTTCTACCTTTAGTTACCTAAGACAGACAGTCTAGCCTGGATGTCTAGCCTCTCTCCATAGGCAATGCAAAGAGGCACCTACAAAGGTGATTCAGACCATTATAAGATAGGTCAGATAAATTGCTCCATGGAGTTGCATGCTGCTCAGGAGCCAGCAGGTTGAAAGGCTTGGAGAGATCATATTCTTGGGGAATATGAAATAGCAAACAAGTATATGATGGTTTATGCCCCATTGCCGGCTTTGTGACTTCAGTGAGGTTTGGGGTTTTTTTAAGATAAATTGCACTGGAACCCTCTGTCTTCTCCTTGACTATTTTTTGAATTAATCTGTCCACCTCCATGTTGTCCCTTTTGTGCATAATCATTTTGGTCTGTATGTGTCTTCACCTTTTACCTACTGTCATTCCTTGGGGGGTGCACACCCTCCTCCTACACTGCTCCAGAGCTGCCGCCTCTGCCTCAGGATGGGGAAATGCAGTGCCTTGGTCCATGCTGCTCTAGATCCATATAGTGGCAGTGGGACTTTTGATAGTCTGCCTTTTTGTACTAGTAGAAGATTGAAAATATTCCAAATTGACAAAGCAGGGTTTGTTTTTTCTCTTTTATAATTTTGGCTTGGAGATGGGTCACCTTCTGAATTGTTAATTTCTTTTCGTTTTTCAAATGCTCACTTTTCTACTCCTTTCATTGCAGTTTCCATGGGTTTTGTAGGAGTGTTACTTATCTAAGCAAAAATATTTTCTCTTGATTTCTTTCCTCCACTCCTGGGTCTTCAAATTGGGCAACAGAAAGATTAAATTTGTAGATTCTGTAAAAATAATCTTAGAGATTTAGTACCATGATTCCTTGAAATTATGTTCTGTCTTATTGATTTAACCCTTCTTTGTAAAGCATTTGACATCTCATTCATTATGCTACTTTTAAAAGTCTTCACCACTTGTTCTTTAAGCAGGATGTTATTTTTGGGGTCAATTCTTAATTATTTCCTTATTTCTGTCTGAGTAACATCAAGGAAAAAATACATAAGTGTATATTTGGCTGCACAGAAAACATGTATCGTTATAATGAGGTAGGAAGAATGGACCTTTCTGATCAGTATGCTCTAAGGTGCTGTAATTGTTTATGTAGCTGGAAAAAGCTGCTTGAGGTTCATATTCCAGATCTGGAATCTTCGGCTGGCCTTCCCCCACCCAGATAAAATGATCTGGGGACACTCTCTGTGCCACCATAGTGTGGCTGTGTGAAAGGAGGCTCTGCAGGTGTGAGGGTTGGTACTGCTGAGCAATAAAAGCTTGAAAAAGATGTGCTGATTTCTCCAGATGGATTTGGTTTTGGTTAATAAATGATGATACATTCTTGTAGAGAGGCAGTATCATACATATTCTTATATTTATGTGTGTGTTTATCAATAGTTACTAATACCCTTTAGAATTGAAATATTTTTATGCAAGTTTTTCACACTGGGTGCCCTTTCAGCTCAAATGTCATAATTTGTTCTGAGCATGGAAGGTATTTTGCATGAACTGGGATTAAAGAGGTGATGCAATCCCAGGAGTTCTGGGCTTGGTAAAAGCAGAGTTAAGGAAGAAGCTTCTAAATCTGAGTGTGATACGAAAAATGTACCAGAACATAATCAGGAATGTTAGACTTGTATCCCAGGCTACTAGCATTAAATACTCAGTAAGGTACAAAAGATGAGGATTGTAGTTAGTTATAAATTAAAATGGAAAGTGGGACTGTGCTACAGACATGGCCCAAGAGATCACTGTTGATGAGCTGAGCAAGGGAGCTCGGAATAAAATGGTTGGGAAAAGTGGCGAGTGCAAAAACTAGGACTCAGCAGTTGTGAAGAAGAGAGGAGAACTCAAATATGGCAGGGTCAATGTGTCTGTTGTTTTATGTTCTTCCAGAACAGGGAAAGGAACCAAAGAACAATAAATTTTACTATTACTCTTCTGGCATCAACAACCAGTTAAACCACCTGTCTAATCCCCCTCCAGGGCTCATAGCAGTAGTAGATGTACTTCTGTACCGTGTATTGGCCCAAATGACTGAGGTCTGTGTTGTGGATCTAAGAATTCCTACTCTTCTGATGAATTGCATAGATACCAGTATGGTAACAGGCAACACTATTTGGGTTTTGTCTTTGTTTTGCTTCTAATGACACGCAGATGTATTAATGGAACACTATTATGGTTGCAAAGTTAGTCACTCAAAAGATTAAGACAGGTGACATTGAGGTAATCCATGCCTCCTTAATGTCGTCCCTTTGTGCAGACCATTTTGACACAAACACATTCTACTCATTGTTTAGCTTTCCAAGATTATTGAATATACATCAGATGTACTGAAAAACCATTTCACTTCTGTTGACCTGAGCTTTCAGTAGGTGATGTTTCTGAAGATTGGAAAGCAAGTGTGGCTATCAGGTTAGGCAATGATGCAGGCTACATAGCTAATGAATTCTGGTGTTCCTGTAGGTCTTGACTCTGCAGCTGCAACATTTTTTGTCAGAATTGACTTTTTCTGTGTACTTGATTTTTAAAAAAGGACAAATTGAAAACCCATATTGATTTTGGACCACTGTATTTATGAAGATATAGCACATTTCGGTGTTTTAATTTTGCCGTGCTGTGGATTGCATCATTAACATTTATCAATCTGAAATAATTGTATACCTCATTATACACATCTAGATTTTCTAGAATGTAACAATGGGAATTGAATATTTCTTTTTGCTGTTCATTGCTGTCAGCCTTTTTATATGGATAAGACTTTCTGTAAGGAATCTGAAAGTTTTACAAAAGTGGTTTAAATGTTTTTCAACAATTGTAAACTATTTCCTATGGTAAATTGAGCTGCATCTCATGATTAAGCAATTTTTTTTTGTTACTTTAAAAGTAGAGGATTTAAATCTTAGGAGTATCTCGTGTTAAAATGCACACAGATGCTGATTCTGTACTCTCCATGGACATTTCTTTTTCAGTGTGTATATTGCTGGATTTCCTCAGTACACACAGCCAATGATTGATCATTTAGTTAACATGAAGATTAACCACTGGGATAGGTAAGTTCATAATATCTAATGATTAATATCCAGGAGCAGAGTGTTCTGCATATCATGCTTTCCTAGATTAGTTCTGTAAACTTCATTTCTACCAGGGTTTGCAATAGCATGTGACTGAAGGAAATTGGACAAGTCATCTATACCTCCCTAGTATATTGTCACTTAAAACATGTTTATGAATTCTGTCTTTTTGCAATGACCTCAATCTGTTAATAGATTAATAAAACACATTTATATGTTAGATGGTGTATGTGGGGGGTAAACACCATCACCATACAATTATTGTAATTAAAGTAGATTTCATGCATAGAGGTGGTGCTTAGTCATATTCAGTGTTCATGAAGATTAAAATGCATACATATAACACAAATGAGATTATATCAGTTCTGATAATAGTTTGCATCATGAGAAATAATAACAGTTTACTGTAGTGTCCCTGCCAATGCTTAGAATGAGCCCTCAGGTTCTACCATCCACACTTAGGTTTTTCTTTGTCTCTTTCAGCAATAAGCTCTATTCACATAGCTAAAAGCTAGCTGTAGGCTGTCTGTTTGGGCCACTCTTGGGTTTTGTTGGCTTTTTTTTGGGGGGGTAGCATGGGATGGACAGAAAATACTGTAATTTTTAATATTACTGGGGTCTTCATTTTGGTCCTGACATTATTTTTTAATCCATTACTTCTACTAACTTGCTAACCCCCCAGAATGCTTTTTTCATCTGCAGTGTTATTCGAGAACTTTCGACGAAGGCTCTGCATAACCTTACTCCGCGGGCTTCTGAATACATGGCAAATGTGGGTAGGTAGCAAATAAATCCTGCATCATGTGCCACAGCAAGCACTCAGGCTTATGTAGCAGAATGTATTAAGAACATTTAAACATGCAATACGACTTAATAAAAGTGAAGATTTCACCTGCACCTTCATGACACTAACAGCTTTACCAGTTTTCAGATTTTATGCAACATTTATAAGATACTGCCAGATCTTTTTTTGTCGGAGGACTGCACTTTAGTTATTCCAGCTACACTGGACCCTACCAGTTCCTAGATGAATAAATGGGTGTAGTTCTGTTGCAGCAGCTCCAGCTGCTTGCTTTCAGATTCCTAGCTTTTGCTTTGTTGATATGGCTTTGATGTCATAAAGGGTGGGGGGATCTGTTTTGTCTTGTCCAGTCTGACATCTCCAGAAGAATTCCTCTTTGACAGTTGTGTGTGTAATCAAATATTTCTTAGCATGAACTCAGGCTCCTTTGCTCAGCCCACTTGAGATTCTGAGGATGTACCAGCTGCTTTTTAATATGGCTGAAAGGCTGCAGCTGATACCCAGGTGGGTCTGTAGTTCCTAATCTTAACCAAGGTTCCCTACAGTGGTCTGGGAAGGTCACAGTTTACATGGAAGTAAAATTTCATGGAAGCACAAGCCTCATTTCCCTTAATGCTCAGCCAGCCCAGTGCCTAATAGCAAGTATGTGATTTCATTTACTGCAAACAAGGAGGTAGCTGTGAGTACAAAATTCCCTGTGGCTTTGTGTGCTTTGTCAGAATTTGCTTATATTTTTGAAACTTGTGTTTTATATGATGGCCAGGATATATTGGCCTGAGTTCCAAGAAATGGTTTTCCCATCTTATTTCTAGGCAGATGTGGTTACATTTACAACTGTGATCTATCACTATCCTTTGTTTAAAAAAAATAATAAATTATTTCATCTCTTTCAGTTTTGCCAAGACTTCTGCCTTTATCAGTGGGCACAGATCTGCACACACGCCATGGGGCAATTCTTGCCTGTGCTGAGATCACCCATGCACTATGTAAACTGGCAGAAGAGAATAATAGGTATAAATGCAAGATTATCTAAGACTATAAATTTTCCTTTCATGTCTGGTCTATTGAAAGCTTCCTGAGTATAATTATGGAAATCTCCATGTTACTGAACTTCTTTTCCATTGAATTTTTGTTTGTTTTGATCAGTCATGCCAAGCCTTCACCTTTTATTCAGTGATGTTATAAACTGAAGTCTAAATTCATCATCAGGAAAGTGGGATTATTTGCTGCCTTACTTGGAGAGTTCAAAGTTGTAATTTATATATAGATTATCCCCTTTTCCCTGTACATATGCTGTTTTCCTGGTGAGGGGACAGTCTTGTCCTCAGTGTTGGAGAAATACCTCTTCAAGCAGCTTGTTGGACTGATTTAATTGTTGCTGCTGAGTGTGTTCCAGATATATGGATATATCTCTATATCTCATCTTCACAAGGGTGTATATGTGTATACATACACACATATTACGTATAAGTGATGTAGCTGGAATAATTGACAAAAATATTTGCAGATGTCTTTGCTTTAATGTTGTGATTAAGGAAGCGAGTAATTTACCTTTTCTTTCTATCAAAAGAATCACATCTGAGAAATGGTTGAAGATCTCTATTGCAAAAACTAGAATTTGGAAGTTATTCTAGCAGAGTTATAAACAAGCATGATGCAAATTGGGATGAATGACTGTTTAGGATTAAAGGCATTGGTAAATAAGACTCCAGAGTGCAGCCTTCACTGAAGTACAGCTCTGCAGGAGTCAAAGTTATATGTACACTGAAGAAATGGATGTAAAAAAAACCAGACAGACTTTCTGGGTTATTTTTGTTCTACAAGTTGGATAATTACTCTCTGATAAACCTTTTGTATTTTACTTCTACGAACATCTTAATGCAGTCACGCAAAGGTATCTAAAGTGGTGACTTCAAACAAATTTAGAGTTGTTGTTTGTACAAGCTAAATAGACTGAGATGAATTCAAATAACAGATACCAAAAGCATGCAGTGATTTTTGTGGCTTGAGTTATTGGCAAGTAGCAATTGTATTTGCCAGCAGTGTCTAGCAAAAGAATTTGTGTTTTGCCTTTTCAAGGGAAAGAAGTTAGAGAAGGTGATGCAGAGTATTTTTAATAGTAGGAAATACTTGAGGTAGCTGGAAAAATCACAGGCGTGTTGGAGTCCAAAATTCAGCTGAGCTGAGAAAAGGTTATTGGTTTATTAATGATGATAATCTTATTAGGAACTGACACTAATTTTTTATAGTCCTTTAAGATGAGTTTGCTATGTGATAATGAAAGGATTTATGTCATTATGTTTGAACTATTTAGAATTAAATATTGCATATTTCTGTTGAGTGTAATTTGAAAATCAGATTATTGGTTTTGCTTGAAAGTACAGTGAAGTCATGGAAGAAAAATTGTATCTAGCTTGATTTGGAAAGCAGTCCTAAAAAATTTGTATACCTTTACAGATCTATAACACATTATTTTGATGAGAAATCATTGGAGGGACTCAAGCAAATCCATGACGAGGTGTGTATAAAGTATAAATGTATCTTTTAACCTGGTATGTTGTATTATTTTTAAACAAAAAACCATTTACAATTTAGACAGCTGCTCTCCATCTCCTTTCCTCTTCCCCTTGCTAAAAGGAAGCAATCTCACAAACAGTAATTTGGACACATGCTCCAGATAGCTAGATGTCCTTAATCCCACTGTAATTTTGTATTTGGTTCCTTTCTGTTCTGGCAGCCTCTTAGCTAAGCCACTTTCTCTGTTGCTGCTAGTTGTACACCTGAAATACCATGTGGGGTTTTGCTTTGGTTTTCTTTCCACTTTGGTTTTCTTCCCTCTTTCTGTACACACTGCCTGGCCATGCAGGTAGATAATATGGCTGTTGCCTTAATGTGACCATGTTCAAGAGAGATCTCCCAGTGAGTCCGTTCTGTACTTTCTGTTCTTCTTTATCAGGTTTTCATTGCTAAACATTCGCATCCATAATTTAGCTGTTTATAGACCTTGAAAATCATATTCTGTATTTCAACTGATGTATTTCCTTTATCTCTACTTATGACAAATGAAGTCTTGCATAGCAAGTTAAAATGCTTCTACAGAGATAATTTTGCCTGACTTGCCCCTTTAATTTTAAGTCCTGCTGTTGGTTTTTTCTTTTGCCTCCTATTTCTTTACCTAATGGAACAGACTGTACTTCATCCAGGCTCCTACTTCTTTACTACAACATCTGTAGTGCCTTTAGTCCCAGTTACAATATGCTGAAGCTGTCAGCTTTACTCATGCTTCAAAGTACACAGCTACTTGCTTAATGCTGTGCATAGGTGAAAGCTGCTGGTACAGGTTGAAAAAGTATCTTCATCCTTGTTTAACTTTCTCATGTTGAAATGCCTGAAATCTCAGCCAGCAGTATCTATATTGCTGCAACGGCCTTAATCAAAGAATCATAGAATACTTAGGGTTGGAAAGGACCTTAAGATCATCCAGTTCCAACCTCCCTGCCATAAGCAGGGACACCTCACACTAAACCATGCCACGCAAGGCTTCATCCAACCTGGCCTTGAATACTGCCAGGGATGAATCCATTATGATCATTTTAGAAGGGCCGACTGTGGAAATCAAATGTGTTTTTAAAAGCCAAACTACCTTCCAGGGTATGTGCAGGAGCAGCTAGGGTTTGGAATTAAGACCACCAGTGCTTTATCTATGTGCTAAATTGATTTTCTTCAAATGTAAAATTCAAATGGCTTTTTCTTTAAGTATTTTCCCTTTCAATTCTATTTTTAAGATAACCCAAAGTGTTGCATAGCTTACAGTAGATAGGCATTGCACATGAGGAGGAAAAAGGAAAACACTTGTATCAAACTCACTTTGCTAATACTAATGGTTGCTGTTTTCTTTTCCCCCAGCTTCGCAGTCGCCAATTGTACAGGTAAGGAAATAGCTGCCAAAAAATAATTATTTGCATTTTGAATTAGAAGTAATGAAAAGAGTAGGATCCTGGGGGTGTTTTGGGTTGTACAAGCTAGTTACACCTCCCATAGACTGCCAGTCTCTCGCAGGTCATCCAAATGCAAGTGCATGCATTCCTTTGGCTTTGTCTGCCTACTACAGAGACTGATGTTGTTTTATAATGGTTGTGGTCTTTAGAGAGTGCGACTCGCAGGGCATGTTAGATTAGTGGGAAAGTAGTAAGTACTGGTCTCAATATTGTGATAGAGGCAGGACAGAATGTGAACCAGAATATGCTTGCTAATTCCTGTCAGCAGCAGTGTGCAATGGATTTCTTTCTCATTATTCACCTGTACTGTAGTACTTGTATGGTTCAAGTAGGTTTATAGAAATGACCTTTACCTAATAAGTTAATGAGTCCAAAAGGTATATATTTATTTATTAAAGGAGCTTTTATCTAAGTCCCAGAATTACTTTCTTCATCCTGTGGAATGAGTAGGCCAGGAGTATTACAAAAGGTTCCATGCAAGTTTTCATCCCTTGCACCAAAGAAAACGTAAATGAGTTTCACTGTGTTGTTTTTTATTTTCTCTTTATTAAAGGTTCCAGAAAATAAAGGTAGTTTGCCGTACCAGCACTAAGTAACTGTTAAGTAAATGTGAACTAGTGTGTGACTTCAGAGTTTCTTCCTAAATTTAAGGAAATCAAAACACAATTAATGACTTCTATCCCTTAATGATTGTATATGCAGGTTTTTTCCTGCTTTAACTGACAAATTCTTTGAGAATTTTGGGCAGTTTGATTCCCTTCTTAGCACACAACTTACCTGGAAACAGTAAAGTCAAAGTAATTTTTCTGCCCAATTATTAATTATAATGTAAAAAATTTAATGTAGGTTTTTATATCCTGAAACTTTCTGGGGAAATTAAAAAAAAGGAAAAAAGAAGTTAAAATATATTTTATGAGGGTCGTACACACTGATGTGAAACTTCCCTCCCTCCTCAGTTAGCTTGTACTGGCACACGGGTTTAATGCTGATACTGTATATTAGTGCCTTTGTGGGTGGCTGTCTTGGCTCCCATAAATTCTTTAATGTCAGGGTGGAGCTTGGGTGTAATTTGTTTTTGTCATAATGTGCACTTCTTGCACTTAATGGTATTTATAAGATGCCTACAGAAATGTTTTCATTCTAGATAAGACTTCTAATTCAACTCCAAGCAAAATTGATTCACTGCTGTTTATTCTAATGCTTAGGCTGACACAGAGATGTCTGCTACAATCCATATTTTAGAATATCGGTATGCGTAACATTTTAAAATAGGACAAGAAAAATAAACTAGGTTATAAAAACAAACCAGCAATATGAGTATTGCTGGGCAAGCATTTAGTGAAACAAGCCAAACTTGTTTTGTGATGAGTAATTATTGCACATAATATTCCAAAGATTTCCATTTGAGAAATTGCTACCGGGAGTTTTCGGTGTAACAACATCTTGTAGGAATGTTGAAAACTTGTGTGTTTTATTTGTGCTTCTAGCTTTAAAACTGCACTCAGAAAAAGCATCAGGCCACAGGTCTCAACTGTTTATTAGCTACGTTGCTTTCACTTCTGGTAACAAACATGGCTTTCCTTTTGTGGAGTGAATGGGTTTTAATGCTTTGATCAAGCTGTTTGCAGATACTGTGTTGGTCTGCGAGAAAGGGAAAGGAACCAAGGTGTAAAAATGCTGTGATTTAAAGAAAAGTGAAGTTTCAATTTATGACTTGTAAGCTGGAAAATGGGTTGTGAGATTCTTCATAGTGTAATGGTTAGGATTCCATTGAATCCATAAGAACCTCAAGTCAAAAAAGATAAAACCAAAGTGCTCTAATGGAGACCTTAATGTAGCTGATGATCTTAATTTCTTTAGCAGCTCTTGCTATGTCTTTGACCTGATTTTCAGTGATGGCAATGAATTACTCTTTAGATAGGATGCAGTTCAAGTTTTGAATCCTGCGCAGCTTCTCAATTTTGAGGATACTTGGAGCAGTCAAATTTGTTTATACTAATTGTAGAAAATCCTGTCCTCTTCTGGACTAACATTTTTTGAAGACCAGAAGTATCTTCCTGTCTTCCTGTAGAAGTCCTTTTCTGGGTTTACCATAGTTATGCTGAAAAAGGAGGATGCAAGTCCAGGCACAACAGTACTTCCTTCCATTAGTCTTGTCTCTGACACATTTGAAGCACGAGTTTGTCTTGAGGAGCTGGTTGGTTTAAGAATTTGCATGTGTACTTCCAGTGCAGTATTGTACAGTGAGCCTGATTTTCTGTATTAAAAGGGCTCTAGTCATAGCAAGTCGTATGCAAACCATGCCACTTAGAGTATTTGTCCATAGTGCCTGTTTTGTGCTCTATGGGTAATGGAGTTATAAAAATGGAGCTATCTTTTTTTTTGCTTCAAATGTTACTTTTGTATATAAAAACCTAAGACAAAGTCTTGTGGCATCTGTTGTCTTAAACTGTCTTACTTGGGGTAGGAAGTCAGTCTGCCAATTTAAACACAGTGTTAGTGGTCAGCCTTATGTATATTATCATAGAATGGTTTGGGTTGGAAGGGATCTTAAAGCTCATCCAGTTCCAACCCCCTGCCATGGGCAGGGACACCTTCCAGTAGGCCAGGTTGTTCAAAACCCTGTCCAACCTGGCCTTGAATCAATCTGGCTTCTACTGAACCAGCGTGGTTAAAATCTTATTTTTTGTGGCAGGTATATTTCTGTAGTGAGACATTGTGCTAGTTCTCAGTGTGGGAAGTCCTCAAGAAATAAGTGGTTTTAATAGTAATTCTGTTAAGATTCTTTAAATAAGCATCATCTGATACAAGGTTCTGGACCGAATATTCAGCTGAATAGATGTTAGGAATTTTTTTTACCTCCTTTCTTGTAGCCAATTCTAAGTCTGATAATGTGTACACAGGATTGGATAACAGGATGCTTCAGGGTGGTATGGAAGTACTGCAGATAGATATACTGGACTTCCATCAGGTAGATGCACTGTACTTCTGTATTTCATTGGGCCCTCAGGGTTCCCATTGAAGGTCTGACAGGATGCCCAGTGTTTGGTAGCAACTCCCACACTGGATGATTCAGGTAGTGCCGTGTTCTGCGTGCTGAGTTTTGCTCTGATCTCATTCTTGTAACATATGAAGAGACTGGCTGCATGTATTACATGGTCAGCTACGTGAGACAAGCAATTTTAGGGTTCTAGAAGAGCAGCCAGTGTAAGTTGGACTGTCATCCTCAGAGCGTCAGCCTTCCAAAAGCATAGGGTAGCCTGTAGGTGTTGACAGGTGCTAGGCAAAAGAGAAACTCCTCTCATTTCAAAGGCCTTTAAGGTAGCAACTGATCTTGATGGTTTCAGGGCAAATGTGTTTCTTGGCAGTCATCTTCATAAGAGGTTTTTAGGCATCATCAGCAAATAATTCCAGCCCTGCAACAAAGCTCATCTTCACAATTCTTCCAAGTTTAAATTATTTTCTGCATCCAGTAACATGGTGGTTCTAGGAGGTTGGGCTTTACTGTGCTTTGAAGAGTTACAAAGCTCAGAGGTATATCTCTTTCCTCCCCTGCAACTTGTGATAAAGCCATTTTGTTCTTCCCAAGCCCAGTAAGTATGTGTAACCTGGACCTTTTAAGGTATCTTGATTCTATTTGAGACCAAGTTCCCTTGGAACATCATAGAATCATAGAATAGTTAGGGTTGGAAAGGACCTTAAGATCATCCACTTCCAACCGCCCTGCCATAGGCAGGGACACCTCACACTAAACCATGCCATGCAAGGCTTTGTCCAACCTGGCCTTGAACACTGCGAGGGATGGAGCATTCACAACCTCCCTGGGCAAAACAATAGGTTACAATTCATATGGAGCTGAAAATCCTTATTGAAGAGGTGTTTTTAGCTACTTGGAAATCAAGTACTTGTGATTGAATCTCTTGAGCTATTCCAGTAGTTCTAACTTCAGGTTCAGATATTTATAAAAGTGTATATACTGACAGCTTGTGTTACTGTTATTTATAATCCTAAAGATGAATTCTAAGCTTCTCACAAAAGGAAGGTTTTAAATAACTAAAGAAACCCAGGATCCACAAAAATACCTTGAACTTCCATGTGCACTGGAAACAGCACTGCCATTGATTCTGATTCAGGCCTATGTAATTAGACACAAGCATCCTGAGGTCAGTAATCTTAATTCATCAGCTCTACAAGGGATTGTGTATTTTTATTCTATTTTCCACAAATATATTGTGACTCATCCTAAGCTGTTTCTGGAGAGAAGCGTTGCTGTGGAAGTGTACATAGGAAGGAATGCTCAGGAGCTCATGGTGCCTGGGCACTGCATCAGTCAAGTTCCAAATTGAATTAATAATTAAACCTTGAAACAGGTACATCTATTAATGTGATGCAACTTGTAGATGTGTCTTTGGAAGAAAAAAGAGAGAATACTGACAGTACAGCAAAATTCTGAATCTCTGAATTAGGTAGATCCGTATCTTTTTAATTTAGTGAAATACTGTAGAGTGAGATAAAGTTAATAGAAAGATGTGCATCATGCTTGACAAACTAAGCACTGACTGGGGGAAGATCTAGGATTCTGATAGAATTCTCAGTTCTTGAAATTGAAATATGCATGAGCTGTGGAAAAGGAGAAAACTGTAGATACACTGATGGACATACTGTGGTATGTAGGCAAGAAATAACTTCTAGAGTTTTACAGAGGAGAACACAGTATCGCAGTGCTTTCAGAGGTGGATTTGATTGATTTCTGTGTTACATGGAAATCTTACTGTGCAAGTCACTGTCACCATGCTTTGTTCTTGCACAGGGACAGCAGCCTTTGGTGAAGCTCTAAACTCTGAAATTAAATTGAGTTGATGTAATGCCAGAGGAAGGGATAGCTGTCAAATCATTAACATAAGAGTAGCTCTAAGTGGCCTGACTTCCTTATTGGCGGAGTGCAGAAGTGGGGAAGAGCAGCCTTTATGACTCAGTTTTTGCTTTGTAGTTTGCACAGAAGTCCGTATCTGAATCCTTGCATCAGCAGACACTGTTGCACACCAAACAAATTTACAAGATCATTATTTTATACTCATTTGCAGTAAGGCAACAGACAAAAGGCAGGGAATGGGTGAGGACAAAATGAAGGAAAAAGTAATGCTGAGGAGGAAGCAGGCCTTGCCACATCATTCTTCTATTTTTGCCGCTGTCTCGACTCCTTGCATCACTTCTTTCTTCTCTAATTTAAATTGTTTAGAAGCTGGAGAGCAGACAACATGGCAGGAAGGTGGGGTAGATAATACAAAGACCTTATCAACATGGTGATGTGGAATCTGTGCTTGCTTCCTATGATGATAAACTGAGCTGTGGATTGCTACATTGAGCTTAATACATTGATTGTTGGAAGCAAAAGTTTCCCAATGAAAGGAAGTGCTGATCTATGGCAAATGGGAATATTGTGGAGTTGGCGTCTCTGTAGTACCTGTCAAACCAATGCAAATGTTGAGCCGTCAAAAACCCAGTGCATGTTGCAAGGAGGCACCTACTTGTAGGGAATGGAAAAACTTGTTTAAAACGTTTAGGCTTTTGAAGCTCATATAAAAGGATAAACTGGAGAACAAAGTTCCTAAGGGTTGTTAAGGCTGCTAAGTTTGCTTTCTGAGCATAGCTACTAATTTTATTGCGGGGAGGGAGGAGGAGAGGAGGGAAGAAAAGGTTTAAAAAAACCAACCCCAAACCAAGCAAATAAACAAGAAGTCTTTGTTGTTCCTCCCCCTTGCTGGGAGTTTCTGCCAGAGCTTGGCCATACAAACAGGTGATTAAGGGTTTGGCACACCTCAGGGAGGAAATATTCCAACAAAAGTGAAGGGAGGCAAGAATAAGGAGCTGAGGGAAGAAATATCCAAAGGAAGGGCAGGGGTCAAAGGTTCATAAAATGGAAAAATTAAGCCACAGAGGGTGACCCTGAGTAGAATGCCCCAAGCAGTGCCCACAGCACTGTGGGGTTATCCATGTAAGCAGCAGATACCGCTCAGCTCTGGGAGGAAACGTCTCTGCCCAAAGACACGAGAGGCTAAAGAATGGAATGCCAGGATGCTTCTCTGCCCACTTTCTGCCCAGTTCAGACTTTCTCCTCCCAACACTTTCAGCAGCCAGGCTAAGGCTCAGGCAGGGTTACCTGGGCTGGGTAAGCCTGAGCTTGAGAGACCATCCTTGTGTAACACTCACTCACTTCAGGAGGGTCTGAAGCATCTTGAGCCATTTGCTTCTCTCCCTTTTCTGATGTCCTGGAGGTTTTTACCCCCTTTTTTTTGTGATGATGGATGCAAAATTAGTTGGGAGAAGGCTTCAGCAGGGAAGGAGATGGTGAAGAGAGCAGGGTGAGAAACTTCTCCAAGGAACTAAACCAGTTACCATATGTGAAAATGGCAGCTGTAAATGAAGTTGCTGTTTAATGTAGATTTTGTTTAAAAATCACATGTAATTGCTTTTTAGTTGCAAAAGTCAGAAACTTGTAGAGGCTGTATGACTGAAAAGTCCTGTGGCAAGTCCCACAGATTTGGAATACTTACGAAGCAGCTGAAAAGAAAGCAGAATGAACTTGAGTCTTAATTATTCACATCAAAAATTAGTCTAGGACCACACTTGAAAAAGAAAGTTAAATATTCAGGAAGCTTTTGCATAAATCAGGCTGAAGTCAAGGCAGCAGTTGATCTAAAAAGAATTATTTTAGAGTTGGTCAGATACAAACCTGCAGGTATTGTGTGATCTGCTTTCATTCTGAAATGGTTTTGAGGGGTTTTTCCTCACTTGGCAACGCACTTGGGTTGCTTGTGGTAGGTTATTCTCTGATGGCTCTTTCTGCTTTGCAGGGGTTTGGGTGGAGAACTGATGAGACCAGCTGGTAAGTATCACACTGGGGTGTGAAAGCAGAGAATGTGCAGTCATGAATTCTTCTGTTTTCTCTTTTCCAGTTTGTTTTGCATATGTTGTGTTGAAGGCATAAATAAAGCAGGCACAGTAATGAAAATAATACAAAGCTTGGAGGCCAGTCAGAAGACAGGAACACCAGAACCTTGGTTGCCAGCACGCTTGTGAATAACTGAAAGTTGGAGATGGTTCTTGAGTTTGTCACACATTCTCTCCTTCCATTGTTGCATACAGTGAACTTTCTTACCCCATTGATTTACTCAGATTCTGCTCCAGAGGAGATACAATTTGTCCATTAAGGCAGATGCCATCATGTAACTAATGATTTTATCATCATAGATGTGTGCAGAAAGACTAAAGACCATATAAAACCAGCTTGTGGAAAGGGTGGTATCACAGAAAATGTGATAGGTTGTTCACATGGATTTTGAAGATTGCTATATGTAGAAAGGAAAAGGCTCAGCAATGCAGGAAAAACTATCCATCCAGGTAGCCTGGGTAGATAAGGAAATGATGCCAACTTGAGTTTCCTGCTCATGGGTTGCATGAAGTAAGTACTATGTAGCAGAGTCTGGCTTTGAAGGCGTGAAACCATGCAAACATAGTGGGTAAAGGAGTTTTAGTGCCAAGATGAAATAAAAGGGGTGATGGGGCAAGAAGGATTTCTGCATTCTTTGAGTTTACAGTACTGTGACATGATAATGCAGTCTGAAGGGATAGGTAGGTTTGGTAAGATCTTTTAGCTTTCAAGCAGCTGAATATTTCATGATTTTGGAGAAGTACAAATGACAGTATTTTGGCATGATACTGCTGTGTAGGTGGAATAAGAGAAGAATTGAAAATGCTCCACACATTGCCTGCATGTCTAATTCAAATGATGGTCTCAACCACAATAGAGCATAAAGAAGCATAGGGAGCTAAGGAGGAGCCCTAAGAGACTTGGTTTTAGTCACTGTGCTTAACCTTGTCTGTGAATAAATATGAGAACAAAGAATGGAGTTTGAGCCCAGGGAGCTGTGTGGTATTACCATAGTGAGGACTGAATTCAAGGGTAGGTTTGGAGCCCAGTTAGTTGATTGTAAATGAGGAAGACGATGAACTGTGTACAGAGCCCAGAGGAAGATTCAAAGATTAGGCTGTGGGAGGAGCGAAACCAAAAAGGTGGTGTTAT
The DNA here is from genome assembly GCA_002631895.1 of Agapornis roseicollis. Classification (NCBI taxonomy): domain Eukaryota; kingdom Metazoa; phylum Chordata; class Aves; order Psittaciformes; family Psittacidae; genus Agapornis; species Agapornis roseicollis. The sequence goes on from NDXB01012152.1 coordinate 292,251, forward strand.
GTGGTAGCTTGCTCTGTCCTTTCCTTCCTCTCTACCAATCCTCCACCATGTCTAAAGCAGCCAGATAGGGAATATGAATGTATAGGGAACTGCTGTATTTGAACTGATCATCAGGACATAAAAGATACCGTGTCCACCCAAGTGCTGAGCTTCTGTTCGAGCAGTGCAGTCAATCTATGTGTAGTAAAAGTTTACAATTTTTACTCTGTTAATCTCTATTCCCAAAACCAGCCTTGAAACACTTAAAAAAACTCCTATTCTGAAAGTGGTTTTGTAAGCTTAGAACTCATGTAAATTCATAGATTAAAAATTATAAGGACTTAATTATTAAAGAGACATTTTCTCGTATTCAGAGTATCAAAGGAAATAAAGCTGCTTCCAGTTTTACAGCTTCCAGCTCTGTGCAGTTAACAGATGCCACTCCATAAAGGTCCAAAAAAATGCTAATAAGAAGCAGGAAAACCTTCCATATATATTTGAATAGTTTTTAATGGCTGTAGTATTACCCTTGTCTAAGTTGGTGTACTGTCAATGATACTACAGAGCTATTTACAGGCTGGTATAGAAACAGAAAGGTGGCTGATATGTACACATGCACCTTCAATGGCAGAGCAGGGGGAAACATAGCACCAAACAATGTATTTGCATGAAAAATGGAACTAACTTGTATCAGAGAACAGATAACTGTTCTCAGGACTGTGTATGCAAGAACCACGAGTGTCATTTCCTTTCAGTTTCTAATTTCACATCTTTTGGCCTTCTATTAGTTTTCTTCCATTTCAAATTAATGCTAAGGTAACTTGTTGTCACATCTTCAGAATTGCTGCAATGTTTCATTTGCGTTTATCAGTTATCAAATTTACCTTTTTTCTTTGACAGTCTGCACTTTAATTGAAAAGTTGTCACTGTCAAAAATGCCCTTCAGAGGAGATCCAGTAATCGGTATGTTGTATTTTAAATAACCTTCCACTGTCTTTGCATTAACGAATTATTAATGAATATAACAAATTATGAAGTATTGTGAAGCATTAACCAATTATTATTTGAAAGAAGCAGGGTTAGTGAGGTTGGGTGGCCTAACAAAAAAGTATCAAAAAGATCCACAAGTACTGCAACAGATGGGGATGTCACTTGAGGAGGTGTTCTGTAGCTGTTTACTAATACGGGGTTTTTTCCTGTCAGTTTTCAGCATCCGCAGTGTTTGCACTCTGTCTGTTGTAAACCAAACCAGAATAGTTCCACTAATTGTGAATTACAGCCTTGTTTATTTTGGAAACCCGAGGAAGTATGTCAGTGTGTGTAGTTGCTGGTCTTCGTAAAAAAATAATGAGAATGTTGAAGTTAAGAACATATGAAGGTTTAATACCATTTATGTTCTTTACTGTTTCAGCTGGGTGGCAGTGGTTAATAAATGACAGTCTAAGAAGTCTCACTCTTGCTTCAAGCACGGCACGACAGCATATAAAGGTACTGTATTTTCTCCTTCTTCATGCAATCACATGAAATACAGAGTTAGAAGTGTTTTTACTTTCTGTTGGTGGTTTATTTTCCATGCAATCTAATTGGTTCTTGGATGTTTGTTCCTTAGGTTGGCAAGAAGGGTTATTTTTTTTTTTTTTTTTAAGAAAAAATTGAATTCCTCAAAATTCTAATGGACTTTTTTGATTGATACTTGAACAGCTATCCAAAAAATTGCTTTTGTTGGACAAAGTAGTTGACTGGTGCTGCAGTGACAGTGGGCAGCTACAATGTGCTTGACTTTTCCATTAAATTCTGTTGCAAATCCTTTTACTGTGCTCTCGAGCTACTCCCATTCTGAATATTAAATCCATTTATGGGTATGTTTCATGCTATTTTATGTACGTGATCTTAACCCCTCCAGTCATTCATCTTAATTTTCCCATGTAATACCACGACAGTTTGATCTTGCACTCTTAAGGGCTCTAGTGAGAAATTTGAATATAACATATTGTGTTCATTTTGTTAGGTTTTAAAAAGAAGAGAAAAAAGCACTGCAAATATCTGGTAGCTCATCTTTTAAAGTCTTCCATGGAAGACAGAGTAGACTAGAATGTATCCAAATCACTGAAGAAAATTAAAAGATGACATTCAAATTCCTGCAGTATTCTTTTGGCATTAGGGATTTATTTAAGGAGTTTTTATGTCTTGTAAGTAGATCTTCTAAACCAAGCTTAGAAGAACTAATTATACACTTTAGGGAATTTTGACTTGTTTGGTTAACATTAATTATTGTTGAGCAGTGTTTACTACATATAAATACTCACTTGATTTCTGTTTATACTTTAGAAAGAAATAATTTTAAGGACAGTGCTTGAGACATTGAAAAGTAATCTTTGTTTCTGACATACAGGATACTCTTTCAATGTAACTTAATGCATGTAAGGTGAAAACCATTCTTTTTAGAAAGTGAAGGCTATGAGCAACCTGTTACAGCGAAAGGTGTCCCTGGCTCATTGCAAGAGGGTTGGAACTAGATGATGTTTAAAGGTTCCTTCCAACCCAAGCCATTGTATGATCCTGTGATCTACAGTACTTATCTATTAGAATTATGTAATCATCTATCTACTTATTAGAATTATCTAAGTCTCTATATTTTGTTACTATAATGCCTCTGGTAATTAGAATATTATTTAGATGAATCTTGGTGGGGTTTTTTTCCACATCCTTGGTTTTGCATAGAGAACAAATCTGAGGTGTCTTTGATAGTAGAAGGAATAAGCTGCACACGATTCTGTGTTCTTGTACCTGTTGTTATCAATGTGAATGGAACAGTGCATAGTTTTTATATGCTCTCAGATTTATTATAATTTTGGTCAGCATTATATTATTAGAGGAAAAGTATAATTCAACCATAAATTTTATGAGAAAACTTGTTACATGCTTTTTGAAATAGCGGCTGTACTTGTTTTATGTTCTGAATCATGACTGAAACCACTCTAAAGATTAGAGGTTCAGGTGTAATACATAACCTGTGATCCTTTCTAAACCAATTAAGATGGACACACAAGGGTTATGCTACTGGGTATTTTAGGGGTTTTGTTTATAACCTTCAGTCCATGTTTTTTCCCCCCCTTTGTTTCCTTCAGTAGCTCTGGGAAATATGGTTTGTTTCTTGTAATCTGGCATCAGTACATTGAAGATGAAATAGTGACTCATGCATTTTGAAATATTGTGACATCCTGCAGGTCTTTCAACTGAACTGAAAATACAGTTGATACTTTGCCATTAGTCTCTTAAATATTAATGTAGCTTTACTGGTACTTTTGAAGGAACAAAAGTAAAATCTGGTTTTTTGTTTTTCTTGCATAGGTTTCCTGTTCAACTGTTCTTAAAGCAGTATTAGGAAGAAATAAAAAGAAAGTAAATGTCAGTGGCTGAAGAGAAGGACTTTTTAAGGAAAATCCACTCTTTTTTGCCTTAACCCTTTAATTCTAAGCACAGTTATAATGAGCTATAAACTTAGAGTAAATATATCAAGTTCACAGTTTTGCCTTTGTTGCAGGAGTCTGCTGTCTCTGCACTGGCTGCACTCTGTAATGAGTATTACATCAATGAAAAGGGAGAAGCTGATTCAGCTCTACAGGGTAATGACTCATGTTTACAGTAGAGGTGGAAAATACGGGACTGGACCTAACTTGCACTTTGGAAGTACTGGGTAGGATGGGGAGGAGCATCACTAATTTTAAAGGACCTTAAAATGCTTCAGGAATGAATGATAAAACCAATTGAAATACAGGCAAAATTTTTTATCAGGCTTTCTGAAATGATTTAGAGAATAGAATTGTGGGTTGGGAATTTTTGCTGTTCTAAAAGATCTCTGGTCAGCTCTGTCTTGTTTATGCTTTTATTTGGCTTTGTACTGCTCTAAAGCCTTTTCCACACATGATGAAAAAAAGAAAGTGCCATTACACATGCAGACTTTGCAGGAACGAAAAAAGAATATTTTCATCTCTACGTCAGTAAAAACTATGTATTTCATGACCACTAAATTGTGTATGTTGTGGGACTGAAATCCACTGTTAAACATCTTGCCCATAACGTCTGATGTGTGCATGTATGTATGTAAGCTACTGTGTATAAGACATTCAATGACAGTGCAGGTGCCTTAGGTAAGCAAGCAGGTCTAAACATGATTAAGGGGATTGGAAAAAAAGCTTTTGGTAAAATTTAACCAGTTTCACTATCAGATTAAAAGGAAAATGCAAATAAGAGATATGCCAGTGATTCGGCATTCTGAATCTCTCCCTATAAGACTGCTGTTTCATTGAATCACTTCTCTTACCCCCATTTGTTTTCACTTTGTTTTATTTTTTTCTGTTTTAGAGTATTCTGGTTTGGCTTGTATGACTGTCTCTTTTAATATTCTTTCAGGATGGGTTGTATTGAATTAATATTGTAGATGCTTTATAGGCCATGTTTTATGAAGCTGAAAACTCTTAGAAGAATATTAACGTTTGCATTACCCTCACTAGCATAATTACGAAGTAGTTACAGGTGAAGAGCTGCTCATTTGCTAGTTGTCATGTCTTAATTTTATGTCATTTGGCTAAAATGTCAATCTTAAATTTACATCATTCAAAGGGAAGGCTGTCATAGTCTTATTGTCTAAGATCATCTTGCTGTCTAAGCAAGTGTTGCATCTTCCTATGGCCTCAAGACTCTACCTTACGCTTCAGTGGTTAGGAAAGTTTTAAATAATGCATATGCTTATGTGAAGGTATTGCTAACCTCTGGACAGGGAACTAGTTTCCTGCTGTGAGGAACTAGTTGAGGCTTGCCTATTGCATAGGAATTTAAAGGCGAACCAAAAAAAAGTCAGTCATGAGTTATGATTAATGTGTAGTTTCTTATGGTAACTATTCTTTCTTCCTCCAGCAAATATTGCTCACTTAAATCTTAGATGACAGTAAGCAATGGCTTACTATTAAATAATTGCCCTGCGATCTGTGATTCTTTTTCCATAAGGATTAAAAAGTACATATTCAGTGAAGAGATGAATCACAGAATCAGACTGGTTTGGGTTGGAAAAAGTTCATCTGGTTCCAGCCCCCTGCAATGGGCAGGGATACCTTCCACTAGACCAGGCTGCTCCAAGCCCCATCCAGCCTGGCCTTGAGCACTGCCAGGAATGGGGCAGCCACAGCTTCTGGGCAACCTGATGAGGCAGTGCCTCATCACCCTCACAGGAAAGAACTTCTTCCTGGTATCTCATCTAAATCTCCCCTCTCTCATTTTAAAGCCATTACCCTTTCTCTGGAATACCTTGTTTTTCTCTGTGTTTACAGAATTTGATGTATTGACTAAAAAAAGCTGGTAAAGGAAGTATTGTCTGTTAAATCAGTGATAAAAACTACAATGGAAAGACACAGATTCCTAACTTTTTTCTCTTTATTTTTTTCATTCATTCTCATTTTCTTCTTTGTATCACTTTATTGTTGAGACTCCTTTTTCCATGTGCGGTTCAGTTTACTCTTTTTGTCTGCTACCTGTTGGGGAGGCCATTGTCCTTGTTTTGTCCCTGTTTTGTCACATAGTGATGCACATCATCTACTTCAAAGCAGTCCCTTCTTTTTCAGCTTCCTCTACAAAAAGCCCAACTTGTTTTTTGTCTCTCTATAACGTGATATGAAATTATCTCCTTGGTTAGGTATGATCTGAGTGTGTGTTTAAACCCCCAGTCCAATAAGACTTTTCTGGGGGAAAACTCTCGAATAACTAACCTTTACAAATGCAAAGACACCTCTTTCCTAACATGGAATACTTGTCTAATTATGGAAAGTTATGACCTGGAAATACAAAAGAACTTGTTCCCCTGTGTTTGCATAGAAATTGGTGCTTGTACTTTGGATTTATAAAAAAAAATAACTGTCCTTTTTTTGCTCTTGAATGACTTGGATTAGTCTGCCTAAACACCTGACCTTGTATTCAGAAAATCAGAGTTCATTCATGTAAGTGAGCATCTTAAATTTTTATCTCTTTTCTATAGGGAGTTCAAGGTATTCTGTATTTTAGCTTACTGAATTATGAAGTTTTCTAGATGCTCTGTTTGGGGGATCTTCTGGTTTAGTTTTTTGTTAGCCAGATATGTAGAGGACACCGTTCTGGTAATTGCTTTTCACTCTTCAACTGTGTTTTTTTCTAGATGAGCTGGTGACAATGTATGTTTCAGAACTACAAAACACAGAGGAAATGGTTCGTTGTGGCTTTTCACGTGCTCTTGGGGCTCTTCCAAGATTTCTACTAAAGGGCAGGCTTCAGCAGGTGAGAAAACATGGTCATTGTAATGACGAGAGGGCACAGGGCGTTTTGAATGAAACCTATGGTGGTAATCAAACTAATAATAATAATCATAATTAAAGGTCTTTCTGAAAGAGGTTTGGATTCTAATGTACAGTAACTCCAGAAAATCATCACAGGTTTGACTTGTTATAGATTCTGATAATTAAAGTTTAGTCCTGTTAGTAGTGTTAATGGAAATTTAAGTAGTATATTTAAATTTAACATAATAAATAATGCATTGTATTTAAATATATATTCTTTATATATTTTTTCTAGATTTTGGAAGGTTTGAAAGAAGTTACTTTAATTTCCCCTGGAAACATCAGCTTTGCAGAAGCCAGAAGAGACGCCCTCATAGCAATTGCAAAGTATGTTTATTATCTTCATTTTTTTTTTGTCATCTCATTCTTTCTCCAGAAGTTTTCTCCTGTTCGTTGTGGTTTCTCTTGTGGGTCTGTAGCATGATTCCTGAAATCAGCTACACTATGATGTACACGTTTTCAGGGCTGTGTGCATCTCCCTTATTCAGCACATCTTTGAATGAGAGGATGCTCACACACCTGAGGATGGAGTACAGCTGTTATGGTGGTGTGGGATTTTTTACTGAATTAAGTGACTAGCTAGAGTGTATTTTGGAGTTCACCTTTCCCATGTGCTGTGATTTAGTGAACCGTAGTGAGGAGGAAGAATATGGTTTTTCTACTTTCCTAATGTGAAGAAGTTTGTTAAATTCAATGCACATTGCATTAGTCCTTTTCTCTTCTTGCTTACTTCATTTAAGAAGAGTTCAGAAACTCGGTGCTTTTAGTGAGTTCATTTTTGTAGTATTATAGACTAATATGTATATCTGCTTTATCTGTTGAGTTTTTAGCCTTTGCAGTGTTCCTTTAAACCCGAACACAGATCAGAAATAAATCCTCAGGTCAAATATGACACAGTAGGCTCAAAAGTATTCTTTATACTGTTTTTAGCAGATGTTACAGGTGGTTAGAATACTGTATGTCAGAGAATTTTATTAAGCAGCAGAACAAAGCTGTGTTCTTAATGTTTCTCCGTGCTAGTGCTGTGGTTTCTCCCACTTATTTTCTGTTCTTAAAGGGTTTGCCAGACAGCAGGTGTAAAGGGAGAAGGATCCCAGGAAGAATATGTCTGCAAAGATAATGTTGCTCAGATTTACGCTATGCTACTTAATGGTGTGACTGACTACACTACAGACAGCCGAGGAGATGTTGGAGGATGGTAAGATACCTTACAAACTAAGACTTAATCATAGCTCTCATGTTTGCTATCTAATTAAAAACTGATGTCTTTTCAAAACGTGTCAGAAATAGATAGCTCCAAGCTTTTGGAGGTTTGGGTATAGGTAGAAATACACTGGGGCAAGAGAAGTAGAAAATGAAAAGAAATGCTGACAAGAATTTGTTTGTCCCTTGCCTTGGAAGATGGGGAATATTGTGTTTTAAACTGAAATTCAGCCTTGTTCTGGTTTTGTGGATAACATTATTTTCTCTTAGTGAATATCGGGTCATAAGATGTACAGCGATTTTAAAGTTCTGTTTCGTTGAAGTGGCACATTTACTCCTATTGTACGTTCGTGTTGTTGGGATTCTTTGCCAGGAGAGGGAGCAGTTGCATAACGTGTTACTGTGGGAACGTAGCTTACTGTGAAACCTATAGAATAGGTGTAAGATAAGGTCTGCAGCAGGCATATTTTTGTGACATCCTTCAGTCTTCATAGTTCTCTTAATATATAAAGAATATTCAATATATGGTATAGAATTCATCCGACTTTTCTGTATTCTTTCAGTAACAGTGATCTGAAAAGGCAGTTTCTAAATTGATGAACTAAAGTGCAATGAAGGCTTCTGTTGTTCTTTGGGTTTGTGTTTAATTTCTGAAGAAGCTGTAATTGAGGATGTGCCTTGTTCCTTTAGGGTACTTCACTGCAGTATTTACACAGGATGAATGCTCCAGCCTACTTTTATCAGCCTGAGTTAGTGTTTGTATCTGTATTTTTCTTGATCTGTGTAATGGTACCCAGCCTCTCAGGCTTGGTTGTTAAAATTGTCACTGACCAGGAAAATAGCAGCAGAGGATAAGAAATCAGAGAAAAGTAGGTGTGTGTGGCATCTCATATTTAGAAGAGGAAATGAGGATGCAAACAAGTAAGGATAAAGAGTAGGGCATTAGGGCTTGCATAAGGAAAGAAGGATCATGGCTTTCCCTCTCATCCTTACTCAGCTGTCAAAGAAGCAAGAGAGAGGTAAATGGGTCTCACTTGGACAATGTAGTAACACAAGGGAGAGACAGGGGTAGCTGAAGGAAAATGTAAAAGCAAACAAATAGGGTGCAGACTTAGAGAAAGGGAGGAGATACTAAGCTTTTTGCTTTCAAAAGTAGGCAAGATACTGAGGTAGATAAGAACCTGAGTAAGCATAATTAGATATTCAAGTTAACTTATTAGGTATTCAAGTTAACATCCACATCTGACAGCTCTCATTTAGCTCCCCCCCCATTGTTTATCCTTCTGTCTATGTCTTAATTTAAAAACAAAACAAAACTCTACAAAGTGGAAATTTTCAAAGAAATCCTGAGGAAATTAAATTCCCAACAGCCATTAAAATTCAAATGTGCTTTGAGCAGCAGATTCTTTTTAAGCTTCTTTGGCAATGCCAGCCAAAATCCAGGCAAGGCACACGTAAATTAAAGGGGGAAGGGAAATCCTTTCTCATAGCAAACTGCAGGCTGCTAAATACTTTTGTGGCCTCTCAAATATGTTTTCTCATTCTGTTTGTTCTAATCCATTGACTAAGATGGAAAGATAGGAGGAGAATTGCCATTGCTCTGGAGAGACCTTGTCTTTGGTGTGTAATTTTTGTCTGTCTTCAATGGAATCGTGGGAAAGTTTAACCAACTTTACTTTCCATATGCAAACTTTGCATTGTTTGCTGGGACATGTCCAATCTGTCTGCAGGTGTTAGACATGCGTATCTAATAGCCAGATACTGCATGAAAAACTAAGAAAACATACTTTGATGAAAGATTGCCAAACTTGTATTAAGCCTCTTAGGAAAAAATGATGTCATTTACCTTCTTTACTATTACAACAAATGTCCCACCCAGTTTTAGGTTGCATAGACAACTGCACATCTGGCTTTGGATTGTTTCTTTTCACAGCAGGCAGCTGTACCTTTTCTGATGTTTCACTTTTTAATTATTACTGAGAAAGGTTGACATTACCATAAGTTGCTAGTGTGATGAATGTGTTGGTCCTGGTCTTCTGCAGGATCATGTAACCACTTGAGTATCTGCTATGGTGTTGCCCACGTCTTAAGAAAGAAACTACTTTTAACAACTCATGTATTGATAAGGCATGTGGCTTAAAACAAGCGCATAGATATTTATTCTTGAAATTACACTCTTCTTTTTATATTGATACCATATTTAGACATTTTGAAGGCAGAAAATCTTCACCATACAGATAATACGCACTTCAAGCACAACTTAGTGTTACTTTAAACCTTTTCATAAAACCAATTACTATTTAGCATAGAGATTGAAGCCATTCTAAGTTACAGTGTTTTAATGCTCGAAATACTAAGCTTGAAAATTTACAAGAATACAGCAGTTCTAATAGTGCTGAAATCTCTTAATGTCAAAATACGGGTTGGCCTTTTTAGAAGACGATAGGAAGGAGACAGAGCACTTGGATTTAAACACATCTACTTCCACACTAAATATTATTCATCATTGTCAGTTCTCACCTTCTTAAAGAATAAACTTGATGACATCTGGCCAGAATAAAAACTCAGATGGTGAGGCAAGGGCTTGCCTGGAAACTTGTATGATTGTTGTACCCTCAGTGCAAATGTGGGCTTCACTTCATAGGCTTGATGGTACAGTTGTACACACTCCTCTTCCTCCCCAACATACAATAGCTGCTCTCAGATGTCAGCGCTTTAATTATTTTGATTTTTTGCAGTGTTTAACTCAACTGCTGATGTATTTCTTTAAGTAAATACTGATAGAGCTGCTCTAACATATCTCTGTTCCAACAGGGTGCGTGAAGCTGCTATGAGAAGTTTAATGGAAGTGACGCTTCTCCTGGTACAGAACGAAGCAGAGTTAATTGATGCCAACATGTACGCCACTTGTACTGGTTTTGTGTCTTATCTTATAATTACATTCCAATCCACACAGGAAAGTCTTTCTTATATACTGTATCCTTAGGTGGCGAGTCACTGGCACAGGTTGCCTGAAGAAGTTGTGGCTGCCCTATCCCTGGCAGTGTTGAAGGCCAGGTTGGACAGGGCTTGGAGCAACCTGCCTTAGAGAAAGGTGTCCCTGCCCATAGCAGGAGTTGGAACTGGATGAGCTTTAAGGCCCATTCCAACCCAAACCGTTCTGTGATTTGCTTATTGAACAGAACTTTTGATAGAAGTGCATCAACCCTTAAACCCATACAGATGCTGAGAATATTGCATCTGTTTTTCAGAGAGACTAACCTTATTGAGAGAAACTGGGGGCAGTTTTGCCTCTGAAATCCAGGGCATTGGTGTGATTTGGTCTATACTTGCCACCTCTGTGATCTTCCTAGCATTGTTCAGTTAAATAGGAAGCAAATTTGCCCTCTTACCCAGAGCATCACATCATTCATCTGGAATGTGAGAAAATGTACTGTCTTCTTTGCAGAATGATTAGTAAGGGAATACAGAGAAAGGTAGTTTACACTGAGCTTCAGATTTTTAATTTCATGATAAAATTAAAGCAAGCAATCGGAGCCATTGCTCAGGGGCTTCCTACTGCTGGTCTGCTGCAGACATAGATAATTCACATGAACCTTAGGAAAGCTTTCCTGCCAGCTGGATCACATTTTCTAAATATTCTGGGGTTTGCTGTAATTGAAGGGCTTCCATCTGGTTTTCCTGTCATTAGTTGTCCTTTCTGAAGGTGTAAAGGTCCTTGTGGAACACAGTATTGTAGCTGATAGTTTAGTTAATGAATGTAGGCAAAACAGGATATTGTAAAAAGCTTGCCAGAGCTGAAGAAGCGATTCATTTGGGATGTGTGAAATTTGGGATAGACCTTGTCCTCTGCTGTCTGTGCAGTTTTCTACTTGAAAATGTGCTTTTCTCAAGGTTCCTGCTTTATCTACATCTTAAATGTAGCAGTTCATTTAAAGTTCAAAGCGACTTCTTATCTTTTTGGATGAAGGGTAGTATGTGAATATCAACAATTCGTAGTATGATGGCTATGGAAGTTAAAGCTCTAAAGATTGTCACCATGTTGATGCTTAAACCTCTTGTGCATTCATGATGAAGAGTTGAACCAAAGTACTTTCATAGCAGGATATTTGTTTTAACGTTGAAACAGTTGAAATTTAGGCACACATTTTACTGGTTACCTTATAGATTGATTTTCTTCTTTGCAGCTGCAAACAGATTATGTGCTGTGTGGCGCAACAGTCAGCTGAAAAGATAGATAAATTCCGAGCTCACGCAGGATCTGTGTTCCTTTCTCTTTTACACTTTGATCATCCTCCGATTCCACACATACCTCATCGAGAAGAGCTAGAAAGGATATTTCCAAGGTAATGTATTGAAAAACGTATCCTAAAACAGTGAAAGTAAAAGATACATGCACCTAATAAGATAAATTACATCTAAGTCAAGCAACCTGATGTGCCCAAATGGCTAATATATGTACTGAGGAATATCTAGTGTTGTTTGTCAGAATTTCATTGAAATGTGCAATGAATAACCAGAAATATGTAAAATATTCCAAAGAAGAATTTACAGTATAAGGTCCTGTTAAAAACCATAGTTTCCTAAGGAGATAGGTCTTACATGGTCATGCTGCTTAAGTCTTTCTCTGCATCAGCCCCAATAATTTGTGAACCCATCAGCCAATTCTGTGCTGTATTGTAGAGATCATGTCGGTAGTAGATGGGAGACCATTGGTAAAGTGGAACTGCTGGGAGCTGTGTTTTGATAATCCTGTTCCTGAAATGGCAGGTTTATAATCTCATTTTCTCTTCATAATGCGAGAGTTGGAATTTTTTGGCAGACACCTTCCTCATCCCTCCCTCCTGGAAAAATGCTGATTGATCATAATCATAGAATCATAGAATAGTTAGGGTTGGAAAGGACCTTAAGATCATCCAGTTCCAACCCCCCTGCCATAAGCAGGGATAACTCACACTAAACCATCTTACCCAAGGCTTCATCTAACCTGGCCTTGAACACTGCCAGGGATGGAGCACTCACAACGTCCTTGGGCAACCCATTCCAGTGCCTCAGCACCATAACAGAAAAGAATTTCTTCCTTAGATCCAATCTAAACCTCCCCTGTTTAAGTTTGAACCCGTTACCCCAGCATCCTTATAGGCCCTCTTCAGATACTGGAAGGCTGCTCTGAGGTCTCCACGCAGCCTTCTCTTCTCCAGGCTAAACAGTCCCAACTTTCTCAGCCTGAATACCTGACTGGGATAAGAAACATCCAACTCTCTGTCCCCTTTCTGTTTGTTCAGCAGAATCTGAACCTCCTGTAATTCAAAAAGCCCTGTCTGCTGGGCTGCTGATTGATGTGTAGTGGGGGTGTGTGTCAGCCTTTCCTGGGGTAAGTCTGCCTTTGCATCAGTGGTTGACTAGCTGTTGATGGCAGAGAAGTCAGAAAGGAATGCAAGCAGGAGAACTTGTTTTCTTGGTGTAGAGAAAACTGCATATGAAAAAGAAACTGTGGTTCAAAGAAATAAGGACTTGAGGACTGTTTCAGTTCACTGGCAGTGAATGAAGTTTTTGTATTTTACCCATATGCTTAAAGACCAATGGTTAATTTGATTTTTAGGTAATTCAGAGACTTTCTTCACTGATGTGCTGCTTGAGGATGAGGAGCTGTCATAGGAACATATGGGGAAGAAAGGGAGTGCACACAGCCAAGGTTATTTTTTCCTTCCCCTTTCCCCAGGTCTGAGAAAGAGACTCTGAACTGGAATGCTGCATCGGAAGCTTTCCCTCGAATCACCCAGCTTTTGGCTTTGCCAGCATACCAATACTCTGTGCTTCTGGGTCTCTCCGTGTCTGTTGGTGGATTGACAGAGACAACGGTAAGAAGGCAGAGTGGCTTTTCTGCTGGGTAGGATAATGCATTTACTGTTAAGTTGTGGACTACAGTGTAATAGACTGAAGTGTGTTACAGTGACTGCAGATGGCTGTTTCTGTGAGTGGTTCAAATATGAGCGTTTTAAAAGAAATCAAGTCATACTTTTAAACCTGATGGGCTTTATATTTTTCATCTTTAAAAGTACTGTTTTTTTGACTTACTGGGCACTTTGTTACCTGTTTCCTGGCCTAATAGAACCTGACAGTTGCAGCCTGTTGGCTCAGTTGGCCCTTAGGTTTATTTGCTCACCCACTCTTCAAGCTGTTAGCAGAGGAAGAGTGTTCAACTGAATGCTGTGGCTAAACACAAAGTGACTGCTCTTTTTAAGTGAGGTGAATGCCCCAATGTTTTCGTTTGTAGCCTGATGTGAGGTGTTAACTGTTAGGTGTCAATATGTGTTAACACTATGTTCAGGGGTTTTCATTTTGATACACTTTCTACCAGAGAGACACCAGAACTTACATTACAAAGAAATGTTGTTCAAATGTTGGAATCCTGAGCTTTGCTCTTTCATTCTTCTCTGCATGAACACTGTCTCTATCACTGGTTTTGGTAGTCTGTCACACTGCCAAAATTTTCCAGACTTCATTATCATTTTACTGTATCCTTCTGTCCTTATATTACAACTTGTGTTGCTGGTTTCAGAATTCTTCGTTTCAAGGCATTTGGCTTCTCACTTTTTTTGTTATTTGGCATAGCCAAAGATGTAACATATGTGAAAACAGCTACTGGGGTAAGGACACGGTTCACTATGATGCTACAGACAAGCTACAGAACATTCCGTCAGTGAAAGCTTTAAATCACCGTGGTTCTTTAGCAGGAGGCCATGAATCAGCAGCCCAACAGTGTTTAAGAGTGTTTCTAATTAAGAATACTGTCTCTCATTAAAAAAAGCTGGTAGAAAAGTGGTAAGTGCATTTTTGTGGAGAGAGAACAGCTCCTGCTGGGTTCACAGAAGGAAGGAGGTAATCATTTCAAGCTTGTCTCCCATGGCTTCCACTTTTCAGTCTCACAGTGAACTGTTGAGAATATGCCTGAATGATGGGTTTTGCCTGGTGCCATGGGTTCTTTGTGATCAAGAGATGTCCATATGCCTTTGGGTTTAGTGTAGCTGGGAATTTGGTGTCTGTATTTAAAACAATTTGGAGAATTTTAATGTTTCTAAAACGGGAGCCAGTTATATAGCTCCAGCTATTTTAAACCTTTGCAAGCATGTGCTTATTGGTTTGTGACCATAATTATCGGATAGACAGTGTAACTCTTAACAGATTTTTTTAATAGCAGGCATGTAGAAGAAATTCAGCTTTTAATCAAACGCAGTTAATCAGAGGAGGCTCCGCCAAAGCCAGAGTTATTCGTGTACATCTAAAAAGGGAGGAAGGTTGTGGAGAAACGGACGTTCCGATTGCTGATGAGAGCAGAGGAAAATCCTTACTCAACAGTTTGATATCTTCGAGGTTGTTATCAAAGTTGTGCTTGGTTTTGGAAAGTGTAACCAGTGCCGTTACTCCCAGCTCCCTCCCCTCGTTCCCGGCTGCCAGGGTACGTAAGGGAAACCTTCTGTCCTGTTCCCAAACCACGAGTTTGCAATGGTAACTTTCTGTGACCCTGCCTTTTTCTGTAGCGTTAAAGCCTTGTTCCAGTTAAAATAGTCTCAGGGGCTTTGGCTTTCGAAAGAAGATGACCTCATCCTCTTTTGAGCCAGATAGGAGTGCAAGGGAGGCTCAAAGTATAGGAGATTTGCACTTGGGATCGTACAGTGTGCGGTGAATTACGTTTAAAAGTGATATCTAAATTAGAATTGATGTGCATTAGAATGACTTGCGTTCCAGGCTGTTCTGTCAAAGCCTGTAGTGTGCTTTGCTAAATATCCAGGGACTGATTCTAAATATTACTAGAACAGTTTAAGATCTGTTGTGTTAAATCCACATGAAAGAAGTGGTTTTTTAAAGTCTCCAGTAAGGGAAAATGATTATTGAGAGATGTGTTCTTGCTGTAACCTGGGTGTGTGCTTGTGGTCTCTCTGTCACTTACAAAATACATACATGCATGCACACATGGACATAGAAGAGTCTTATATACCGCAAGATAATCTGAGTTCAAATGTCTTTAAGTCATCTCAGGGAATTAGTAGGAGAAAGGCTCCATTGTAATCCAGTGGTCAGTGGCTATTTTTCCCTAGTTAAAACTGCTCTGCAGTATATTTAGCAAGAGTAGTTCTTTGTTCTGCTTTTTGAAGACATTTTCTGACATGAGCTGTGTGGGGTATCTCAGAAACACTTTGGTGGCAGCATGGCTGCTGAAAGAATCGCAGCTCCAGCATTTGAAGTAATCTGGAAAAACAGAAGATGTCATTCCCTCTGGGGTTTGGCATTCTGCTGCATCGCCTTGGTTCAAAGGGCACTTTCTCTGTGTAAAAGAATCTTCTAATTATATATGTGGCCCACAGTGATGCAGATTTCTTATGGCTGCATAAAACCCCCTCTCAGTGTATGGAGATCAGAACAAGACAATGGGGTTCTTTCTCCAGTTCCCAAACCCTGAAGTTTCAGGGTCAGGATATAATTTTGGTATAATTTCATTATTGCTGAACATTTGGAACTTTGTTAAAGCACAGAATGTCCTGTGAGTTCCCCTCACCCCAGAGAGTGAAAATTACAGTTTAAAATGTAATTTTAAAGTAAATCCTTTTTTTGTTTGGTTTCTTGTTTTTGGTTTTTTTTTTTTTTTTTTTTTTTTTTTTTTTTTTTTTTTTTTTTTTTTTTTTTTTTTTCATTACAAAAAAGCAGCAACCAGTGTTGAAAATTGGAGGTTTTCTCCCAGGCCAGTACCGGGGTTCCAAGATGAGATTATAATATTCCTCCTTCTCATAAAATACCACTGTCTGGAGCCTTAGAGTTACTGGCCTCCAAAGATCTGGCTTATTAAAAGGAATGTTACAAGTACAACAATGGAGACATGGTTTCACTTGTGCTAAACCTTCAGTGATATGCTGTTGTTTCTGAAGCGATAGGGAAAACGGGCTACTGCCACTGCAGGGCTGTAAATGTGTCAGGATTAGAAATGATCCAAACCCGGCGTTCTTTATTGAGCGTAACATGGTTTCGTCTGCGCGTGTTGCAGCAATGTTCTGATGCTGTCAGTGGGTCTTGCTATGCTGAAATGCTTTTATGAAAGCTGGAGCCTTTAGCAATTAGCTGCACATCTGGTTTTGTCCAGGCTTTCCCAGTAGTTACTCACTTGACTTCCATTTGTGGTGCATCACGTGCAGCAGATACCTGGGCTCCGAGGAGACTGGCCTGATGGGAGGTGGAGAACCACTGGGGTTGTGTCCTTAGGACTTGAATTTCATCACCAGATGAATGGTCCCTTTGAACACTGTTTGCCTTATTGTGTGTTCCCTATCGCTAAGGTATCTACTGTTAGCTTGAATGATGAGAGTCAAGCCTTGGCAAACCTTGCTTTTACTGTGTTTAATAAGAACAAGGTCATTCTCAGGCCTCCCCTTAAATTCTTATCCAAAGTTGTCCCAGTTCCAACCCATTAA
Organism: Agapornis roseicollis; assembly: GCA_002631895.1. Lineage (NCBI taxonomy): Eukaryota > Metazoa > Chordata > Aves > Psittaciformes > Psittacidae > Agapornis > Agapornis roseicollis. The sequence continues at coordinate 309,259 of NDXB01012152.1, forward strand.
CCTCCTAATTTCCTTTCCCAGTCCTTGTGGAACCCCAGGGAAAGGTAAACGTCACCCGTTTGATGTAGTGTGAATTCTGTGTTCTGACAGATGAGGAAGAAATTTGGAAATGCTCTTCTCTGCAAATACTCCTGAGCAGTTCAGGGTATAGCTCAGACACTTGTCCTCAGGTTATCTGGGAAATGAAGTGTCCTCCTGAGGAGGACATGCGGGTTTAACCTGTTCATCTCATGGAATCTTGCTATGTCGGAGTTCCTTCCAGTAAAGTTCCTATGGTCTATGCTGACGATTTGGAAAACATTCCATGTTTCAACCTCCCAAGCAGTTGTGTGATGGTTTACCCACACCTTTCAGTTTAATTACTTCCTAATGAAGAAATGCTGTCTTCATCATAGAGTTTTTCTGATTATTGTGCTACTCCCTCTTGGTTTAGCCCAGCATTGGAGCCTCCTATGTGCAGTTATGCTTGTCCTTTCCTTTCGTGCCCATTCTTGCCTTTTCAATCATTGGAACCTGCAGGAAAAGCATCGAGTAATTAAGCTTTTCTCAGAAAACGGTGTGAGATCCGTAGGGAAGTTTAGAAGACAAATAGAGAAAATGAGCCAGTTAACCTCCTTCTTCCTGAGACCTGACTTGGATGTAACCTTTCTTCTGCTTATGATTGATCTCTGCTAGTGTAAGGCAGCGGTCTTGCATGCACAGATTGCTCTAAAGGGCAGCGTACAGCAATCAGTCAGGTTTCAGATTTTCAGGATATCTTTCTTTCTTACCGTTTTGTTTCCTGTGAAGACCTTGCAGTGTTAAGGGGCCAGTTTATGCTCGGCGTACAGGGAAAGTACCAGCGTTAGTTTTGGCACATGGAAGAACCTCGCTCAGTTCAAGCCAGTGCTTCAGGTTAGCACAGCTGGCTTCTACAAATGTTTTAAAGACTTTTTACTGAGATTTGGCTGTCGTTTTGCAGTGCAGAATAACTGGATCATTCCTTTACATTGCTTTACCCCTTTAAAGGAGTATTTCTGCTTCTGCATTGCCCAGGATGTGTCACTATAGAACAAGTTGTTAAAACCACAGACTCTGCTGGGTTGTGTAGGAGTAGGCTGAAACTTTTGGAGGCTGCTTCAGAGCTTTGATTCAAGGCTAAAACGTTTCTTGTTCTGTTGTGCTGATGCACCCAGAACTGTTACTGATACAAAAGTGAGATGAAATGTTCAGAGAGGTTGTTCTCTCTTGTTCTCAGGCAGACAGACACTTGCTGCACTGCTCATCCCAATCTAACATTGCTTTTCATGATAAAAGTCAATCTTCTGAGGGAGCTGATTGCACTTTTGAATGAGCTATCAAAATGATAGCATGAGCTTCAGAAAGACAATGTCCACTGACGGAGCAGGCTCGCTTACTGCTTACAGCCCCCTCTTGGCTCAACAGAGAATGGTTTAACACTTGGGACCAAAACTGAAAAGTCTTTGCTTCAAAACTGATCTGCCCCACCTGCCCTTCCTGCAGATCCCTTCATGTAAGCCAGTTTCTTATGGGAAAGACTTGACCAAGCCACAGGAGGATGGATAATCCTTCACATCAGAGATGAGAAAATGCAGCAATCTGATGATGGTTATCCTTGATACAGCATTTTCCTTTGAGGTGGTTCTTGTAACAAAAAAACACCCAAATTCTTATTCTCATCCTCAAGGGAAGTCAACCGATATTTTAAAAGATGAGCCTGGAAACTGAAATTCCACCTCTCCCAGAAATGGCAAACCTTAGCATTAGTAGTGATGTTTGTATAGTCCTTGTCCTGCACCTCAGGGGTGTACTGTAAGGCTCTTGGACCATGGATCCTGCTTGATAGGTGGATCCCATGAGAAAGAGGGGTTCCATGGAGGTTCCACACTGCAGCTCTGGGAGTGAGGAGGCCACTGGCTGGTGCCTGTGGGGCTGTGGTTCCTGCAGAGCTGGGCTCAGCACTGCAGAGAGGTGCTGAGCCAAGCTGGACCCTGCCATGTTTGCGGGGTGGTGTTATCCAGAGGGATGCTTCCAGCTGAGCCTTGGGCACAGGCGTTAAAACCCTCTCCATCTTTCTGAAGCAGCTGGTGAACATTACAAAGTTAAACAAGAGTCATTACTTCTGAGTTGGTTTTCATTTCTAACCTGAGTAGTGGTTGGTGTGGCCTGTACCAAGTGCCCAGGAGCTTGTCTGCAGTTTTTGGGTGTTTAATAAATATTACCTCTTGAACTTCTTGTGTACTCTTTCACAGCCATAACAATATTACTGTTTGAAGTAAAGCAGGATAACCACAGCGGTTTGGGGATGTTTTATTTTGAGAGAAAATAGGGAACCTTTAATGTGGTCTCTTTTCCTGCAATAGCAAAACATAAAAAAGGAAGGAAAACCCTTCCTTGAGAAGGGATTAATGAAAGTGAANCTGTTTGAAGTAAAGCAGGATAATCACAGCGGTTTGGGGATGTTTTATTTTGAGAGAAAGAAAATAGCGAACCTTTAATGTGGTCTCTTTTCCTGCAATAGCAAAACATAAAAAAGGAAGGAAAACCCTTCCTTGAGAAGGGATTAATGAAAGTGAAATAGCCACATTCCTGTCAGATATTGTTACTGAATTTATGTACTTGACTGCTGTTGGAAGTGTGTGTTCCAGTGCAGGTCTACACCTCCGGTAGTGAGGGGCAAGCATAACTGTACCGTGGGGTTTGTTCCCTGTACCTGCAGCTGAGGTTCCTTCTCTTGCAGCTCAGATACTCTGCCCAGAGCCTTTTTGACTACATGAAGAAAATCCAGAATGATTCCAGCGCTTTGGAGAGGTTTTGTGAAACGTTGCTCAAGGTCTTTGAGGACAACCTGCGGAACGACCGGTAATGGCTTCCTTGTGCTGTTCATCCCGAACAGCAGGGCAGTTTGCAGTCAGATGTGTGGCACATCTTTTATAATGGCTAGATGAAGCATGCCTCAGCCTTGTTAAATGTGCTTTACTCCATCAGTTTGGTACAGTGGTGCCTTTGGTAAAACCTGTAGCAAAGGAGTGGTGTAGAGTATTTTGCATTTACGTTATCATGCATAATGTGATAAACACCAGGTTTTATATAATGTAATATTGGGGTTATATATTGCTGCACACTTTTCATTTAGGTGGAGTTCTGCATTTCCTTTAGGTAGAGCTCTTTCACAAATACTTGAAGGAGGTATCATTTTCTTGTGAAGGTTTTTCTTTAAAGGTCACTTATTCAGCAAAATGAGGTTAATTTCTCAAAGCCTCACTAAGCCAATATAGGACAAGGGGTAACGGGTTAAGACTTAAACAGGGGAGGTTTAGATTGGATACAAGGATGAAATTCTTTCCTGTGAGGGTGCTAAGGCACTGGAATGGGTTGCCCAGGGAGGTTGTGAATGCTCCATCCCTGGCAGTGTTCAAGGCCAGGTTGGATGAAGCCTTGGGTGGCATGATTTAATGTGAGGTGTCCCTGCCCATGGCAGGGGGGTTGGAACTGGATGATCTTAAGGTCCTTTCCAACCCAAACCATTCTGTGATTCTAATATGTGCAAAATAGAAAATATTCCCTACTGTGAAACAACGCCACCATCATTAACAGGGTTTTCAAATCTATTCTGTTTCTTTTCTCATTTGTTGACACAGAAAACACAACCGCAGTTAATGCAGCTGACACATTGTGTGTTGGTTCATTTGGTAATTGCCTGCTGTAACTGCTGTAGCTTTTGTGGAATGTGTTGTTTATATGCTAGAAAATAAATCACTGGTTTCTACTACTGTGAATTGTGTTTTCAGGACCGTGTGTGTTGTAAATCAGGTGTTTTCCTTCTGGCTCTAACAGAACATCCCCCTCTCAGCCAAGGAGGATGGTTTAGCCAACACAACTCCCCCAGCAACCTCCCCTGTCTAAATTAGGGTTCTAATTTAAATATGTGTAGGTAGATAGGAAGTTCCTTTGCTTCTCATTAAACCAGTGTATATATGTATGCCAGGAAGTGTATTTACATTGTTAAATGATCTTCTTTCATCAGGGTGTCTGTACCTCTCCTGACAATGCTGGACCAAATGCTGGCAAATGGCTGTTTTGACACCTTTACCATGCAAGAGAAGTAAGTTGCTGAAAGTCTTTTCTGTGTGCTTTCCACCATGCAACAGGCCTCTTAAATGTTACAGTGCTGCTGAAACTGCTCTGGATGTGGGTCCGTGGGGCTCCAGGGATGAGTGTACATGGCTCTGGTGATGTAATGTTTTGCAGATGTTTCAGAGGAGAATGGTTTTAATTCCAGTAATATTAAGCTCTATTCCACAGACCCTGCCAGGCAGCATCGGGGCACGTGTAGTGGTGTTTGCAGAATTGTACAGTGTAAATCCTACAAGCACTTGTGCTGGTTTTGGAGTCTGTTGATTCAAGAACTGATCACAGCAAATAGCTCTGAAAAGCCTTATGAATCTAAAGGTTTTAATTGAGTCTGCTCCTGTTTTGAAGCGTGTATGTAGATGGTCTCTTTTAACTGAGCGAGAGTTTAAGATTAGTCAGATACTCACAGATAGAATGAATAGTGCTTGTTCAGTTTGGTGATCATGCCGGTGATCTGGGACTTCCACACAGGCTCCAGCCTTCCCTGAGGGGAGAATGATAGATTATGGGTGAAAATCCCAGGAAGAGTCTCCCTCCCTCATCATAGGGCACTGCACAGAGAACATGTGGTAGCATCAGTGTGTTTGCTGTGCCAGTGAGACTCAAACTCGGTCCTGTGGTGCAATTGTAAAGCTTTATGGAAAAGGCTTGGAATAAAACCTAGGGGGGGAGAAGAGGGGAATAAGATTTTGAAGGTGATCCAAGCATGTTTTTGATGAAAAGGCCACCTGCTGCTCTATAACGTGTGCCTTACAGTTAAACACGAATAAGAAGGATGAGGTGTTTTTAAAAGCAGTCTTACTGCTGGTGAGCAGCTTTCCTGTTGCTTCGATTCTGCTGTAAACTTCTTGTCATACAGCAAATGAAAAACCTTTTGGAGAACCTGGGGATGAAACACTGGCATTCCTTGAGGTGTTTGCCTCCATTTCACTGCCTTCCCTCATTTTTCACTATAGTGGCCTGAGTGGAGTTTCAGCAAGGGGTAGTGTGCACTGTCCTGGACCTTTCTTCCTAATAAAACATCAGCAGTCCAGAGCAGGTAATATCCTACACTGCTTAATTTAAGCAGGATCAGAGCAACCCAGTCCAGTGGAAGGTGTCCCTGCTCATTGTAGGGGGTTGGAACTAGAAGAGCTTTAAGGGTCCCATCCACCTCAAACCATTCAGTGACTAATAGCTTTAGGCTGGATTAGTCTGACACTCGTTCAGAGCTCGCTGCTCCAGTTAAAGCAGGTTGCCACTTGGTGTCACTCCTGCCCTGCAGAGATGTGACCTGCGGGGCGTTTCCCTGCCTCTTCCACCTCCCAGCTCCTCAAGTGCAGAATATGCAGCTCGACATCTCTGGCATGGTTCTGCAGGTGGAGTTCAGCGTTGGTGGAGCTCTCTGCAGGGCTGGTGTCTTGTGATCCTAGTGCAGGAGGGCGAGTGAACCACTGGGTGTTTCTCCTCAGTTGTCATGTGTTGAGTGCTCATGTTCAGATTGATGTGTGGTGCCTGGGTCATTTCTCTGCCAGGGTCCTCCTGAACCTGCCAGCGGGGAAGTGAAGGGCAGGGTAAATACGTGCCCTGTGGGGTTTGAAATGAATCAGCTTCAATATCACTGCGGTAATCACAAGACTCTCAGAAGCAGCTTCTCTTTGTTGTGCTTGGCTTAGTTTGAGTCTGCAGTATGGAAAGCTAAGCTCTTCCTGCCATATTTAAGGCTGTTACTTCCTGTTCATCTTAAGTTGGCTTAAACCTGCGTGTCCAGCATGGGAGTCTCCCCCTCCTGTGAACTGGCAGGAATGGTTTGTATTGCTACGTGATGAATGGCATTAGGGAACTGTTCCAGGTTAAAAATACCCTGTAAAACTCAGCTTGAGGTCGTTCCTCGATTTGTTCTGCTGTGTGCTCACAAACTGTGCCAGAATAAGGTGGGAAGCAGTGGGAGGGAAGGGAGGGAAACCATTTCTCTTGGCAGCAGGGCAAGTGTCCACTGGCACAAAGCGCCTGTGAAACCGCAGCATCGTTCACCTCCTGCTTCCTCCCTGCCCCTTGTGCCCTCCTGCCCAAACAGGGCCGTAGAGCTCAGCTGAAATGGGATTTCTTCTCTGTGCTGACCCCTCCCTGCTTCACCTCAGGGTACCTGGTGAATACTGGGAGCCATATTCATAGTAATGTAGGGAGTGTGAATTGGTCAGAGAGCAGAAGCCGCCTGCAAAACTGGCACTGGGTGATTGTTTTCTGGTTACAGCTCCTGTGGCTGCAGGGAGATTGGTAGGTCCTGAGGAGCTGTGGTAAGAGTAGTGTAACACAGAGCATCAGGGGAACAGAATAGCCTGTGAAGGGCAGTTCAGGATCTAATGCTTTCTGGAGTAATAAGTGAAAGCACTGAGTCTGATTCTTCTGTGTATGTATGAAGCATCCATGCATTGTGTATGTATCACATTTTTCTGGTGCTCTTCCAGTGTTTCAGGATGGTCTGTGTCCCACTGAGCTCCAACTGAGGATTTCCATGTACTGCTATGCATTACGCATTGTGTGTGTTCCCTGTGAGGGTGCTGAGGCGCTGGCACAGGGTGCCCAGAGCAGCTGTGGCTGCCCCATCCCTGCAGGGTTCAAGGCCAGGCTGGACACAGGGGCTTGGAGCAAGCTGCTCCAGTGGAAGGGGTCCCTGCCTGTGGCAGGGGTTGGGACTGGATGAGCTTTAAGGTCCCTTCAACCCAAACCCGTCTGGATTCTGTGATGTCTCTTTACTGAACATGGATTTCTTCAGAGCGGTTCTGCTGCTCTTATGGTGGGCACTGAACAGCAGAGCCTGGCAGAGGCTCTTGGGTTTCCCGGCCACCCGGGGCAGTGTCAGCCAAGCAGCTGAAGCTCCGCTCACCTTGAGGAGGAAAAAGCCCTCCCCTTGCTGCAGCCCCGTGTGTGCCCAGTTCACCTCACATGAAGGCTTTAGGCTGATCCCTCCTCCCCAGATGCCGACTCTGTTCCTGCTGGCGCTGTGCCCACACAGGAGAAGGAATTTTCTCAATTTCCTTTCAAGAGGCCAAGCTGTTTGAGCCATCTGAGCTCACACATGGGTTAGGCTCCGTTATTGCAAATGTGAAATTGGCAAATGACAGAAAGTGCGTCTGTTCTGAGCACTAACTGCTGCACATGAGGTTACGTGCATTAAATTTATTCCAGATGCTTTGGTTGAAATTGGTCTCTTTCTTGCTGCACTTCCCAGTGCTATCCCTGTTGTTCAACCAGGTTAAATCTCACCTAATTCACTACATTGCTGTTGTTCCGTGCTGAAAGCCAGGCATGTGCTCAGGTATTGTGAGTAGTTCTATCCAATGTCTTTGTGGAACTGGGTGTGGGAAGAGGAGAAATGTCAGCAAGGTAAGAGAATGCAATCATTCCCTTGGTATGAGGCGAGCAGGTCCCTGGTACACGCAGACAAACTGAGGTGTGGGCACACACGCACAGACTCATTCATGCAGGTGTCTGCCATCCTCATCACACCGTGCTCGTCACACTCCATAGGATGTGGTAGTGGGGCTGACAGGCCCATGGGCAGTGCCTGGTGAGGAACCTGCTCTTCCAGCATCTGACAGAGGGGTTTTAATCAGCCTCCACAGAGCGTTTGGTCCTGGAAGCCACTCTTGGCTCTGGTCATTTCTTAGGAAGCCCCAGCATCAACACTGAAACCTTGGTCATTTAACAGACTTTGTCAGTGGGGTTTCTGGACATTATTTATGGCTGTAGACAGCAGTCTTTAGCTTAGTGGGTCCATGGTTTGCTGCTCAGGGGGGTTTTAACCAAGTCAATCTTTGCCAGCATTTTGGGTTTTGTTTCAAGTAATTAAAAAGCAGCAGCTCTTGTTAGGGCAGCTGTATGTAGAAGGCACATTAAGGTCACAAAACATCCTGTCATTCCTATAAACAGCTTGTTTTAAATGTGCCTTTTTTCCAGCAGTTTATGCCGCACGCCTCTCTGGAGCAGTTTGCCTCCACAGCTTCGAAGCACAGTAGCAGCAAATGGATGTTACTGGTTTTGCACAATACAGAGAGGTTTCCAAATACGCAGCCTTGAAGTTAATCACGCTGCTGGACAAATAGGAAATAGTTCCTTTTGCATCGACGGCACTTCAGCTTTGAGTGTCGCAAGTAAAAGATTAACCCATTTGAACTGAAACGAAAGCAATATTCCCTCCTTGCGTCTCTTTAATAGCTCCTTGGAATATCCTAGCAATGCTTGTGTTTGTATGAGTGTCTGGGAAAAAGCTGTGGGAATCACCTTTCCCAGGTGGTGTGGAAAGAGAAAGGAATTTGCTCAATGTATTGAAGGATGGCTTCGTGGCTCGGATACCTAACAGGGGTGCAAGGCCTGTGTTTAATTGCATTGTCTGGCATCACTGAAGGAATTGGGGCAGTGACATGGTCCAGTGTTTAAGAACAGCATTTATTGCCTTGTAGGTAAAGCTTGGTGGAAGCCCTTAGGGAACGACCCGTGCAGCACAGTGACACACAGACTAACTAGCCTCTGTTTGGCTATGTCTTGTAATTCCTGACGTGGTATTCCTGATCCTGCCGCGCTCTGTTGCAAACACAAGCCATGGCTAGCCAGGTGTCCTGGATCCGCTGGGTTGGTTTGGGTAAATGGAGTTCAGTCCTGAGCATGCAGGTTGTAGCAATGGAAATAGGGCAGTAATGAATGCTACTCCCTTCCCTGTTATAACCAAAAACACCCAGTGAGGTGGTAGCCAGACTTGCCTGTGGCTCTACCAAAAGCCAGCCTGATACTGTGCTGGCTCTGCACGGTCTTTCCTCACCTTTGAATGTTAATTTGGCACCTTCACAATCATTAAATGTGTTTGAAATCCTACTGGAACTGATTGTTCATCTCTTCTTTCCCATTTTCAGCCATCCCTTCCCAGTGAAGTTATTTACCCTTTGTAAAGAAGAGATCAAGAGATCCAAAGACATCCGGAAGCTTCGCTCCAGCACAGGAGTGTGAGTTGATGAACTAAACTGATCTTTGTTCTGCTTGTAAGAAGTGAATTTAAATGACCAGATGGAAGAGCTGGGTCTATTTCATGCGACATGTCACTGAAAAAAGCCCACAGATACACATAATAGAAGGCTGTGAGAGCTTCCTGTACTTGTTTAACTGGGGTTAAACACATCTGGCTCCAGGGTGGAAGCCCTCGGTCCAGGTAGCAGAGGAGGCAGCACGAGGGTTCACTGGGAGACTTCTCCACTGGCAAAGCCTGCCCTGAGCCTCGGTGTCAACGTGACTCTGGCTCACGTGCGGGTCCCAGTGTGCCCTCGGTGCTGCCCGTCAGGAACCAAACCATGTCTGCACTTGGCACAGCGAGCAGCACCTCCGGAGCCCTCCAGGAGTGCAGCACAGGAACCTCTGTTTGCTTTCCCACAGCACTTGGAACCGAGATTTCCTGGGCACTGCAGAGCATCCCCTCCCTTTTCTCAGATCCATCTCTTCATTCTCACCTGCAAAATGCACTTCTGCAGGTCTAGCTCAAGATCTGTTCTCTTCCTTGTGTTTCCTAGGTTTTGTGGCCTGATTCAGTTTCAAGGAGACATGAGAGAGAAAGTCTTCTTTCAGTTGTTTCTCCTCCTTTGCCACCCATTTCCTGTAGTAAGTACTGAAGACATTGCACATTGGGGCCTATAGGGATGCTGGGGAGGGGCTCTTCATTAAGGGACTGTAGTGACAGGACAAGGGGTAACGGGTTCAAACTTAAACAGGGGAGGTTTAGATTGGATCTAAGGAAGAAATTCTTTCCTGTGAGGGTGCTGAGGCACTGGAATGGGTTGCCCAGGGAGGTTGTGAGTGCTCCATCCCTGGCAGTGTTCAAGGCCAGGTTCGATGAAGCCTTGGGTGCTGTGGTTTAGTGTGAGGTGTCCCTGCCCATGGCAAGGGGTTGGAACTGGATGATCTTAAGGTCCTTTCCAACCCAAACCATTCTATGACTCTATGATTCTAACTGTATTGTTTAAAATACTTCACACAATCTGCANGGTGCTGTGGTGTGAGGTGTCCCTGCCCATGGCAAGGGGTTGGAACTGGATGATCTTAAGGTCCTTTCCAACCCAAACCATTCTATGACTCTATGATTCTAACTGTATTGTTTAAAATACTTCACACAATCTGCATTAAAGCAGCATTCTTTGTAATAGATATTAATGTATAGATTAGGTTTTATTTCTTAAGGGTCTGCTATCTGCAGTGCTGCCACCTAAAACAGGCTACTGGATACTTGCAGCATAGCTGGTTGCTGCACATACATCCCACTTTCCTACCTCTGTGGAAAATAAGAAGCACAGTGAAGATCTTCACCCAGGACAGTGAAGATCTGTTCTTCATTTATAGCTTGAGGGTTCCGATCAGATCCATCACTGTTAGCTTTGGGGTATTTCTGATAGTTCTGGTTCAAGAAAAAGGTATTTATTTGTTATGTTTGTCAGGTGTGATGAGGACTTGTGCAATGCAGGTGGGTTTATCAGGGCTTTACCTTTTCATGTAACTGCAACAGGGCACAAAAGTCAGTTCTTAGTTCCAAGTTTGTACAAGAGAAGATCATCTTAGAAGATATCTTAGCTGACTGGTTAATATTTTTGTTGCCTTAGCAAAGTCTGTGAGGTTTGGGGTGGTTTTCACCATATAAAACCCATGAGCCCCTACCTGCAGCTGCTCTGATCCCAAACACATCCAACAGCTCTGTGTGGCCCTGGTGTTCCGTGCAAGGTTTCACCTGGGGATGTCAATGGATGTTCCTGTGAGTAGGTAGGACTTGCACCTCTGATGTTATGGGCAGCCATGGAGCTGCATCCACTGCCAAGTACAGTAGAAGGAACAAAGCCATGGGCAGTGGCAGCCCATGAGGTCCTGAAGTGGTTGGAGAAATTGCCCCCTGAAGAGCCTGGTGTTCACTGTTTTTTCAAACCCTGATCACTTTTGCCAGTTACTTTTTAAGGTTAAAATCAGGTGGTGCTCAGCAAAGGTTGGTACTGCAGATTTTTACTGCAGCCATTCCCATGTTTGTGTACTGGCTACAGGAAGAATCCTTTGCAGGAAGGGCACAATGTAAGAACTGAAGGGAGATCCTTTCCATTTCGTGTTTCATTGGTATTTTAGATCATAAATAGGTTTTGCTTTTACGGATGGGTCAATTTAATTGGACTCTGCTACTCCAGAGATAAACCTGGAGTTACTAACCCTCATTTTTTTGCCTTCCTTTGCTTGGCATCAGGCTTTCCTGGAAAAAAACCGACAGCATTAGGTTTTGCTGCACTTTTGTTGTCTTCTCTTTAGTATCCTGCCACACCCTGCACTCCAGAATCAGCCCAGCTGCAGTGCTCATCGCTTCCAGAACCCACAGTGTAAAATGTTCAGGTCAACCCATCATTCATCTCTTCAGAGTTTTGCTGACTCTTACAGTCTCCAGGCTGGGAAGTCTGTTTTGTGAGCCTGCAGCAGCCCAAGTCAGAGCCAAACTTTGCCTCAAGCAAAGAAATGGTCCAGTTCATAGAAGTTCATGAGTTTAAAACTCATCTAGTCCAACTCCTCTGCAGTGAGCAGGGACCCCTTCAACAAGCTCCTGTCTGGCTTCCAGGGATGGGTCAGTCTCAACATTTGGACTCACATTCCCTGTGAGGGACAGAGCTGTGACCTTAATCTGAAACACTGGAAAAGGGGAGTGAAAATGCACTATTTAATAGCATGAATTTCCTGGAGCTGTAAAAGCAAACTCCTCCCTTCCTGCACCGGATCCGTGTCAGAGGCAGGAAGGGACAGACTAGTTCTGAGTGTGACCAAATGCTCATCATAAACTGCTGTCCCTGGGATGAGGAGCCAGTCCCAGCAGTGGCACTGGGCTCTGCCACACGTGGCTGTGCAGCCTTCAGTGACCTTCCTCTGCCTCTTCCCATAGATACGGAAAACAACAGCCAGCCAAGTGTATGAGATGCTGATAACCTACAGTGATGTGCTGGATCCTGCCATCATGGATTCGGTTCTGACCATACTCAGCGATACCAACTGGTAAGTGCATTTGTTGCCAAATAGTTATAAGAACTGAGGTAATTTTTGTACTAAGAAGTTAAATGGAAGTTGGATGCCTTTGAAACCTGAAAGAAATGATACCTACTGTTAAGCTATTTATTGCTTTTAGGCCAAAAAAAACCATTGCTGAAAAGGATTCTTCTGTTCTAAAGAACTATCTGGCATATTGTCCCACTGTACCATTGTGTTTGTGTATGCACATACATATATAAAATATATATGTGCATATATATATGTGTGTGGTTTACGTGTATATATATATATATATACACACACCACATACCATTGTGGCATGTGTAAATTCACTACTAGACAAAGTCAAATACCCATATTTTTTTAACAACATAAAAAGGGAGGAAATCTTGGAAGTTCTCCATGAAGCAGAGACCAGGGCTGTGCACAGAGTCAAACATCAACTGCACAGACAGCTTCTTGGCATGATGAGCACTGGCAGGATCTGGGGAAAGGAAGGATCTCTGCAAGCTGCAGAACAACAGAATTAGCAGAACAGCTCAAATCTCCCATGAAATGTCATTACTCAAAACACTACAAACGCTGTATTCAAGCAAATACTTTGAATTGGAACAGTTCAGTTGTTTCCCAAGCATAAGATGGCATGAATTATACAACCACTTCTGTAGAGCATAATTCAATCATTTACCTCCTTTTACCTTCCTCCAAGGGCAGGGGAGCAGGGCCCCTTCTTCCCAGGCAGGATTCACCAGAGCTTAACTCAGTTCATTAGTTTTGCTGCCATGTTAAATGTGTTTCCTTGTTCCAGATGACGCTCCTGGGTCATGGGTGCAGTGGCCCAACCTCCTGCCGCAAGCAGCAGTCAGTACATGAGAACAGATATATAAAAAATACATTATTTATTTGGTTATTACATTAAATGGGGTTTTGGCTTCATTGACATTTCATGGAACCAAAATAAACCGAGACATGTTCAGAGAACAGAGCTACCTCAGGGTTGGGGATGACATTTTTCAGACCGATGCTTACATCATTTAAATCTTATTTATGTTCATTTCTGTGTTTGAGCTCAAGTAACTTCATATTTGGGAAAAGAAAACCAAGTTTGCCATTGTAAGGGATGGCTGCTGCTCTCCTTTCCTGAATTTTCCAGGACAAAACTCAGGAACAGTCAGGTTTGAAGAATTGGTTACTAACAGCTCTGCCTGTTGTTAAAATGCCTCTTGTGTAACTACACATTGGTGCTTAGTATCATGTTCAGTGTGATGCAGTGCTCCCTCATGAAATCTGAGTTGAAGAACAGGCTTGCTCAGAATCATAGAATAGTTAGGGCTGGAAAGGACCTTAGGATCATCCAGTTCCGTCCCCCCTGCCATAAGCAGGGACATCTCACACTAAACCATGGCACACAAGGCTCTATCCAACCTGGCCTTGAACACTGCCAGGGATGGAGCGCTCACAACTTCCCTGGGCAACCCATTCCAGTGCCTCAGCGCTCTGCAAACGCATGCTGCAGCCAGCTCATGTTCATGTTCTCATCGCCCTCCACTCCCAAGTCCTTCTCCACAGGGAGTTACATAAAGAAAAGAATTTGTTCACAGAAACAACAGAGGAGGAGCAGATCCTGCTGTCACACAGGGGTGCTCACAGTAGCACAGTTAGACATGGTACACTTACAGCCAGCCAGCTCCAGGAGCACCAGTGATAGGACAGCTCTAATGGGTTAGTACAAGAAAACAAAATACTTACTGAAAACCAGTTCAGCAACACAACCTGTCTGTTTTCCCCTTGTTACTTCTAGGGTGTGATGGGGCTGCCTGGTTTGTGCTGCCTTAGTTCAGGGCTGGCTCTAAGCTCCCCCGTGCAGTACATCCACTGCACCAAGATTAAAGATGTTGATGCACTGCACCAAGATTAAAGATGAAGAGTTTGTTCACTTCAAACTCAATTGTTTTATCTCATAGATTTAACTGTTTACAAAGGAGACATTTGAAGCCTTTGCTGAGTGTCAGAGAGGGCTGCTTGTTACTCTTAAGTGCTCTCCACTAGAACAACCAGTAACGTCTGAATTGCAATAGGCATTAACAGCAGGAAGCCAAAGGAGAGTTAATGTTTGGGGAAGACTAATTACTGGCTGCACAGATTTGTTCCTTGTTGGAACAACAGAGTTTGTCAAACAGTTGTAGAATATAGTGTTTAATAACTCTAGAAATAAGAAGTTTTGTTCAGCTACAGAAAGGGTTCCAGTATTAAAGATGACGAATTGTCCAGAGTTATTCCTAACTTGCCCTTTCAGATTTTTCTCTGTAGTTTTTGGACTCTGTTTATGTGCTAAGAGTTAAATTCTTAGTCCTTCATTTACAGTTGTTACTTAAGAAAACCAAAACAAATCTACTGAAATGGTGAGTAATGGGAGCAGTCTCACAGCATTCCAGAGTGGTAGATTTTTACAGCATGGAAAAGAATGTTGTCTGCATGGATTTTTGGCATTTGGGAGCTTTTTGTAACTGACAGTTCTTGAGGAAATGATCTCATGGATGTGATGCTATTGCAGAAACCTTTAAGAGACAAATTCGAGGTCTGGATTTTGCAGGAGACCATCAAATGTTCTCCAGATCCAGTGACATTTATCTGAATTCTTGATGCAGAGACTTCTTAAACAGAATAGAGCTGTGACTGCAGAGAATAAGTGATTGAACTTTCAGTCCAAAGGGTTGGATGGGTAAGTGTTAGATTTTGGACCACAGAAATCAAAAAGAATCTCACCATTAACTGGTCACCTGTGGAGGACTCACTGTGTGCTGCCCTGAGATGGTACAAAAATGTTATTCTTGAAACGTGACACAACAGAAACTGCTGCAGCTGTACATGAAGGAAGAGCTGCACCCACAGTACAGTGATGTATGGATGCAGCCAACCGCCAGGTTTTATGTGTCAGTTAACTGGACAATGCTTCCTTGCACAGGGAGGCTGAACTGCCTGCTGTAAGAGAGAAGCGCAACTGCCTCTGTGACCTCATGAACGTGCCCAAACCACAGCTGGTGTCCAAGGTAAGAAAAAGCAACAGGTTCCAGAGGGGTTTAGAGAAACAGTGATGATAACTGCCCCCTCCCCACCCACCGAGCACTTGCATGTGCCAGCTGTGGTTCTTCACTGGTTCAGAAGGAACTTCCTCACACCTCACTGCACAATACAGAGAATTGTTGGAGACTCTTTGGCTTGAACCCTTCCAGTCTTGCTTCTTGAAAGCATTCCAGGCCTGTAGCATGACATCTTACTCAGACCAAAACATAGAATGGAAATGCTGTACAGATGTTCCAAACACTGACAGTCCTGGGGAAAGAGAAGAAAGGATAAAACCCTCCCATCAAGTTCAACAGCAAAATGGTAAGGTGAGCTGAAAGCAGAGAGTTCTAACATTGCCTAAGAGGTGAAATAGGATTTAACAATTAGTACATTCACAGAAGGCAGACACCGTGTCCCCATGTAGGCCCCATTTCATGCACATCTTTTGGAATTGCCCATCTGCTCCATGTTTCAGAAGTGCAGGATTTTCTGCTCAGTCAGGGGTTCCTCTCCTCCCTGTCCAAAGGTGAGGAGACCGAATCATTACTGCTTTAGAGAACATGTGTTAACATGACAGCTTACAAAGAAAAGTCAGGTTTACTTTGAGTAATACAAGACAAGGTGAAAATGTTTGAAGACCTAGGGCTACTTCCCTGATTATCGCAGGCATCCACAGCATATGACCTATTCTTTAAACAGATTAAGCTAAAAATAGTGGTACATTGATTTATTCTTGGCCTTTGGAATACTCATTATGCTTTCATAGCTCTAGAATGCTTTGTGCTTTGTAATTATTTTACAATTCAGAAACATCCCCCCTGCAATCTTCTTTCCTAAGAGGGTGGATCTTCATTTCCCTCATTTTCTAAGCTACCTGAACACCATTAGGTTTGTTTTCATTACTAGAATTATGCAAACCATTGGGGTTTTTTGCCCTGCACAGAATTGCACTTTTAGCATTAGCCTTGTTCACAGCTGCACCATCTGTGGCTGAAAGCCACCAAGTCCTTTCTCCTGCACAGCATCTAAAGGAGATCTTAGCTGGTGATGTTTTTACAGTGCTTACTGAACTGGCTCTATGTGACTGTTACATGATGTAAGTCTTTGAGGTCAGCCAGCTCCTCCTGTGTAATATTCTGAGAATCCTTTACTAATGTAAGTAGATCCTATGTTTTATCATTGATTGAGATACATATATATATACATACACTTTAAAAAGGTCTCTTTAATAAACTGGTCAGAAGACCATACTTAGCTGGTTACTTACTGTGAGTAAACTTCAGAGACACCCTGCTGTGCTCACAGCAGTTTCTTTACTCATCTCTCAGCTTTTCCCATCATGTCTCCACCTTTGTGCTTTTAGTACAATCTTAAGAAATCTGCAGCTACAGTTCTGTAATGTTGGTAAGCAAGACCTGGGCCCTCCCACCCATAAAGGGAACTGGTTTTAGAGCAAGAATCACCCTGGGCATTGCTGAGTCAGGGTTTGCCATCAACCACCAGAACTGTTATGTTCAAAATAAAGGTGTTTGTTACAAGATGAACTCCCTGATCTTAAAACCCCCTAATTTCAATCTCTTAATTATTGGAGGCTGAGAGAAGACTGACAAGTTAGGAGAAAACTGTCTCTAATATATACAAAACAGTAAGAAATACCCAGAAATACATAGAGGTGTTTCAGGTGGAACTGTTACAAACAGCATCATGTGTAATCTGGAAGTCAGGTGCTGAATTTGGAACTTTACCTTCTCCTCCTCTGTTAACATGAGAGAATCATTGGTATAACTTCCAGCAAAGAGTGAGGCCAGCACCTGCTCTGAGAACTGCTGGAGTTCACTGTGAAAGTGACAGTGCACAACACATTGCTCTTCCAGAGCTCCCGTAAGTAGAGGAAGCCAAGTATAACAGTATAAGAAGGTGGCCAAAGTTAATTTCAGCTGAAATCAGCATTTACAAAGCCTTTAAAGCTTGTACAAATAAAATGTGCTGGAGGACAGTTAAAAATCATGGTGTTAGAAAGGACTGTAGATGTTACAGCTTTGTATGACTACTTTTTCGTCTCCGTTTTTAGTTTACTAAATTACATGACTCAGGTACTGGTAAAACACTGAAACATGCCTACTCCATGTGTGTCTTCTCTCTTTTAGAGCTCAGCATGATGAAGCTGCAGGCACTGGCTGCTGGTCTGTCAACTGAAGCTCCGGGTTCAGGTGCCATTAAGATGGATGAGTTCATGCTGCAGTATCCTGACAAAGGGGCTCTCAGCAGGAGCCGCATAGCGCGCTGTTGAACAAGAGAAGAGGCAGAGATCACGTCTTACAGCATTGTGCAGCTCTGCCGTGGGCAGGCAACAACGATTCAATGTGGTTTCAGTTTTTAAAGCTGTTACCTGTAGCCACAAGATGGCAGTTTCTCTTCATACTTCTGTCACGACTGACCTAGGTTATTTCCCTTGATGTCAGTGATTTATACGTCTACAACTCTGAATGGAACTATTCAAGCTGTGCTTGCTGTACACACATTTAGTATTAAATCTGCCTTGCTGCATTAGTCTCTGAAAAGAATTGTTTTTCAGAGGTAAGTATGGCAGTGCTTAGTGATAATGAAATCTTCCTGACCATCCAGTATCCCTGTGGATAAATCTGGCACACTTATGTCATAGTAAAACAAATCCGAGTTTTGCTTCAGCTCATGTCAAAACCTCTCAGTAGCTCTTTAGAGAAGTAACTCAAAGTAAATGATTTTTGAGGTAAACTAGCTTTAGGGATTGAAGCTTTATCCCGCTGAAGAACGAGTACTTCAAGCAACCACGAGGAATTTAGACCATTTCTTATTGACCATAAAATGAAATCGCTGGTTAACATTTATGATTCTTTAGCAAGGTTAATGTGCTGGGGAGGACAAATGCACAGGCAACATGATACTCTAATTACACCATGTTATTTGATGGTTTGAATTAAATCTCACTATCCCAGCGCTTCAGGTAGAACAATAGCTCTGTGTGTGTGTGTGTGTGTGTGTGTGTGTACACGTATCTATGAAGATTTAAAAGAAAGGAAAAGTTCAGGCAGAAGAGCTAACCCCAAGCCAGTTCCTCTGTGAAATACCTGCTGCAAATTGCAGCAATCTTCTCCTGCAGGTGTTCACTTCCAAAACTACACCCTGGCTGGCTCCAAGATCCTTTCCAAAAGGTAACTATACATTATATTATTCTGTACTTCCTAAGTATACTTGCAACCTGTCTGGGAGATTAAATTCAGTGCAGATCAGAGTCATTCACTACCTATTACACAATCAGTACTAATTCATGTGGCTGTGCATGATGCAGGGCTGCCTAGAGGAATTACTGCAGGAGGAATGCTTCTGAACACACAGCCCCAGTGTTGTTGCACTGTCATTAAAATGGAAAATTCTAGAACATAAAATACCTTGGATTTGTGAAGTTATTCCTACAGGTCCCTGCTGCAAGAAAAACCCTGAGTTGTGTTGGCAATACCTGCTTATTCAGGAAAACCTGAGAGGCTCCAGTGAAAACGGTGAGCATCTGTCCATGCAAACACACATCTGGCTGCCAGATTACGGTACAGACACAGCTACTTTCACACAGCCCCAGCTGGAGGATGCCATGCTCCAGTCACAGCCTGGCCCTGTGCAGAGCTTCACCTCAGCCAGCACCGGCTGCGTCATCCAGTGGCAAGGAATGGCTGAGTGATGTTTGACAGAACCCCCTCTTTACACTTCCAGTGGTTACAGGCTTTGCTTAGTGCATATCTAAGGGTTCCCTATGGTAACAGTCCCCTTGTAATCTTATGGCCTGTATTGGATGGTTCTTTCAATTAGAAATACAATTTAACAATCAAACTGAACTCGGTAAACAAGGGATGTGCAATAGTAAAATGAGCAAATAGCATTACCCATGGTGTAACCAGGACCTCCCTTAGAAAAGGGCTGCTCAGCATGAAGATTAACTTCATAAAGCACAGATTGCTAGAAAATTCTAAACCTCTTAACACTTGGGTCTTCCTACTCAGAGATACACAAAGGATAACACAGCTTCAGTATCACTGCCTTACCCTGGGCTTTAGTTAAAGTGATAGTAATCCACCCCTTCCTTCAAGTTCAGCATGTTCAGGTTTGTTTCGAATGCTCCACCTGTCAAATCCTGGCAGGGAAGAAAAACAGAATGAGCTTAACCAGACAAACACGTTTCAGGTTATAACAGGTTTGGGTAATTCTGGTCTTCAGACCACAGAAGAAAGTCCTATTTGCACAAGTAACCAGAAACAAGAAGCCAGGCTCAGAAATGTTTCCATTCAAAAATTAAGTGTATGCTGAAAACCAGAAAGTTCAAATTAGTATTTTGGGGGGTGTCAGACAACTCCTCATGCTGCAGTGTGGAACAGGAGGGCGATAACTGGGCACAGCTCTGCAGGGTTTTTGCACTCTCTAATGCGTCATCAGAGAATGGACCAAGGGAGTGAGTTTGACACTAGAGTGGTTTTGTACATTCTGAACAAGGGGTAGCTTGTCTGACGAAAGGAACCTGTCATCAGGCAACTGAAATACTTTGCATAGTGAAAGGTGTTTTGCTTTGAGCCCCAGTTCTATTACCTGACCAGGAGCTGGGTGGGTTTGCTCCGTAAGCAATTGTGCAAGGCAGCGATGATGGCACAGAGAAAGCACAGCAACTGCTGTGTTTCTGAGTATTTCTGCTGAAGTTGTGGACCAGAGTTTTCAGACAAGATTTTGTATTAGTCTCGGTGTGAGGGCTTCACAAATTAAATGTGCTTTATAACAGGTTGCACAGATATTTTGTCTGGGGACTTCCACCATTATACATAGTATGAAGAGTTAAATTAGTTGTAATATTACTAGCTTATCCAAGGGTTTATCAACCAACAGTACATGCTAATGCCCTAAGGTACTTTCAGTCTGGCTTTACAACTCATAGTTACGATCTCAGAGTTGATCATAAAGTTGGGAGTGCTCAGCTAAAAGGAGACTGTATCAGATGAGATTCAGCTAATCAACCTTTGCACAGATGCAGCACTGTGCTGGTATGTTGGTGTTTGTATCCAGATACAGGTTTAGTTACTGTCAGACTTTTCAGTAATGTTTGCAACTAAAATGTATTTGCTATTTTGCTTTAAAATTTCAGCGTTACCCCAATGAAACAGCAAAATAATTGCTGGTTATCATCTTCTAGTCAACTAAAGCAGCTGAAACAAGAAAGTTACCACAGTTGGGCACAGAAAAGGCTTTGGAATTGGCAAGGCAAAAACCAAACAGTTTTTCAGGTCTGATTTAGAAACCAAAGCCTCTGTCATACATAGGGCTGCAAAATATGAGGAATAAATGAGGCCAGGTGATAACTGTATCTGCCCATTTGTGTATATAATGTTGGGCAGGAAAGTAAAACAAATCCAAGGTCCTTTACAGAAGCTGTACTTCTCATTATTTTTAATACATCTCTACTTAACACAGCTGTCCTAAATCCCTCAAATACTCTGCACAATCAATTTGGTTAAAAAGCCATTCAGCTTCCTAGTAAAAGGTTCCGGGAAAAGCTATTTGCAGGAAATAGAACATAGTATTTGTAAGGAGCAAATGCCAGTTTCAAATGTAAAGCAAAGGCTGAAGGTGGCACTCACCAGCTTCATGCAGATAATGAAGGGAGGAGCTGCATCTCTGAAGTGACAAACTGGAACTCTTGGTTTTGGTCTCTCCTGCAGGAAGAAGCAGTAGGGTTCAGCAGAGGCACACAAGGCTACTTGAGTTTACTTTTAGAAGCTACTGAACACTAACGGGGAAACATTTTGAGACTACACATTAAATAGCTGCTCACTCGCTCATTTGTTTCCACCCTCCTGTTCTTATCACAATCTTTCAGTACAATTGAGTTTTGCAAATGATGCCACATCTGTATTAAGAGTCTTCTGCTCTTGGAAGGAGAAAGTCTCACCTCTTTACCACTTTTTCCTTACCTCCAAGCTCTACTTTAAGCCCTTTCCCAAACAATTCCCTCTCGGATCTGATGGCCAGGTATGCTGCTCTAATAGCCTACCCCATAAAATAATATGGGGCTTTGTGGTAGGTTGTTTTTCTGCCACTTCAGTGAGCTGCATCACTTACTGTGCCACCAGACACATCAAAGCAGGCATCGTAGTGGGTACAAAGGAGAATCCTTCCCTCTCAGTGGGAGCTGTTAAATGGCTTGTGCCCAACTGGGACTTCACCATGGAGCCAAGCTGCAGAATTTGCTAAGGAATCACTACAGTTTGCAGTACAATCGTCTTCAAGACTGCTCTGAGAGCATGGCTGCAGCTTAGGAAGACAAATGCACAGAAGCTGTAACAATTATACTGACAGTATCACTACACTGCTAGGTAGTGAGTCCTCAGGATTCCAGGTCAAAATCTCAAACTCCAATTTCTTTCATGCAGCTGAAAGCACTCAACAGCTTCCCATTATTGTTCTTGATGTTACTGTGGTGTAACCACAAGCTGCATATCTGAGGAGGTGCCCCTCCTTGCCTCAGTCCTACTCCCATCAGATACAGGGATCATGCAACCTCAGGGTAATTGCTTCACAAGATAACTCACTGGAGGACCTTTTATTTGGAAGGTTCCGTTTCTGCCAGGTCAGCTCATTGAATCCGGTCTCCCCTGAGCCACCAGCCTGCATGGCCCATTATAACACCACAGCAGGACTGTGTGGCTGAGGGCAGCGCAGGGTCAGGCCACCCCAGGCTTCAACAAGACATTTTTTCCCCCATCTGGCTTGTTTATTGCCATCTAAATACTATACTTCCTTGTCTAGGGAATAAAATGCTGCTGTTTAAGGAACCTGCCAAAGTTCTGTTCAGATCCAGTATACCCTATAGTACACAGATAGGTTACAGCTAATCACAGAAGCTTCCTTTATTTTAATAGATACTTGAATTTATCCATCATGAGCCAAATTTTACTCACACTTAAACCTGTCAGTGAGGGCTGTGTGTTACCCTGTTACATCAGAATCCTTCCAAAGTATTTTTGTCTTTCTGAACTGACTTCAGCGAGGTCCATAGCTCTGGCTCCATAGTTTGCACTCCAGTATCAATCCCCAACAATCCAGTTTTCTGTCACAGCTTCCTTATCAGGATGAGTAGCCATGCAAGATTTAAAATCAGTTGGCCCAGACCCCTTTCAGATCACAGTAAAGAAAGAACTAACCTCAGATTCCTCGTACGTGTAGAACCCTTTTGTTATTTTCTTTTCATCCACATCACAAAACGCAGTTACCTGCAAAACAGAAATGGAGCATTTCAGTACCATCCCTTGCTAACATGGGTATTTCACCTGCAGTGTATCTGTGTAATGCTACAGGCACATGAATGAACACAGAAATAGGCAATGTGCCTCAGTCCTCCTATGGAGCTTAAACAGTTCCTAAATCCTTTCCAGGCGTACCTTAAGGAGACTGCAGTTGCCCATGAGCATATGATGTTTTTACAAACACGAGAACATGGGATCTAAGCATGAGACAAAACATCTACGAGATCTTCAACTTCATCCTCAGCAATATGCCAAGTACAGTACAACCAGAAAGTACCCTTCTCATTTTGGCACTTAATTGCACTAACACCTAAGATTAGAAATACAAACCCTCCTCCTGCCCACTGCAAGCTATCTACCACCAGATAGCTCACTACTGCAGTCCTAACACTACTGCTTTGGATGATCTGGTAACGCCAGCCCCAATTCAAAGTCATAACACACCATGTTTGGGAATTCCTGTGGGTTTGGACTGAAAAGTTCAGCAGATCTGGTATTTAAACACGTATCATTACTGCTTCATTTTGGTTCTTACTGTAGTTATGGAAGCATTATCTGCAGCCCTAATTGCCAAATATTTTAGATGGTTTTCTATTTGCATTCCTCATAAATATACAGGCAGAATAAATAATCTGAACTACACAGTGGCCTCATTTTTGAACCAATAGGTTGTCAGTAACATAGCTGTTTCCCTCTGCCTTCCATTTGATCTACTCATATTAGCTACACCAAACTCTTACACTGAAGCAGAACAGTTAACACAGTTAAGAACTTGCAGAAATCGATTATTCTGGTGAAAGCTGGATAGCAGTCTTCCTATCTTTTTAATTGCTGCATTAAAAATCGATTCACAACACTTACTGCTGAGAGAATGTGAAAAGCCCAACAGCTGTTTATTAATTTACTAAGTTAGCGAAGGCTGCAAAAGGCTGGCTCTCCTCCTGTGCCTGCAGACCTCTCTCACACTTTCTTCCTGTGATTAAGATAGTTTCCTTTTACCTAAAGTGACCTCATTGGCTTTGTGCAGAGGAAAACTGACACAAATCATCATGCTGCACTTGTGCATCGCGCCACCTTGACAGCCCCAGGGCAAGACTGCAGAGGACCAGAACTGTGTTATAGGTGGTTCCCGGTGATGGCCAGACAGCTGTGTGCTCCTGCAACATTAAACATGTTCCTACATCAAAAGCACTTTGGAGATACTTCCCCTATCCAACAGAACAGTTTGCTATCCAATTCCTTAAAGCAGCAACCATTAACAACTCCCTCAAAGACAAGGATCTTCTTTAAGCTTTCATTTTCTCTTAAACACAAGTTAATGCACTTCACGTCTCTGATCCTATTTCTGTGACCACTGTAATGTGTTACTGTACCTGAAAAAAGAAATCACATGGTGTGGCCTGAGCACAATAAACTACAGCACAAGATTTCCTGTACTCATCTTACTTACATGTCTATATACACACGTGCATGTGCGTGTGTGTGTGTATTCTCTTTGTATATATATGAAGAGAAGCAAGTGGAAGCTACTGGGAAAGACAGGTTCCTTTGCTGTTTACTTTTCATTCTGTGTTATCCACCTTTAAATTCTCAACTATCCTGCAAATGTGGCAGTGTTCCAGGCCAAGCTGGATGGTGCTTGGAGCAAGCTGCTCCAGTGGAAGGTGTCTCTGCCCGTGGCAGGGGTTGGAACTGGATGAGCTTTAAGGCAACCCAAACCAGGCTGGGATTCTATGGAATCTCAGTTCTCTATTAATGTTTCACTGTCCTAGAAGCTGTGCTCACCACAAACAAAATTCAGCAGGATAGGTCTTCACTGCCCACCCAACAGAGTTCTGGGAATAAAGAGTCCGATACATTGACTTACCTTCCAATAACTGAAGCTGGTTTTCAGCTGCTTATCCTGTACATTTTAAAGGCCAGACCAAAATGCCAAAACGTTTGACATAAGGCAAAGGGAAATTCTGTCTACACTTAAATGTCAGTAACCAAGAATCCAGCTGCGAGATCTGTGCTGGAAAATATCACACCATCCACCTTCCACACACTGCAATACAGTTAACAGAAACCTCTGAGTGGTGCATGGATTTCTTCTTAACATGAACGAGGCCAGAGAAGCAAAGCCAGTTCTTGGATCACTAGGTTACTAATATTCACGATACTTCCTCTCATCCTGTGCCATAACTCATAACTTCATGAGTAGAAAATGCTGCAGATAACTGCCCAGCCCCAGCACATGGAACCCTTGCTAACTCCACAGGTCAGGCTGTGACAGATTCTCCTTTGGAATATGGAAATGACTCAGACCTTTCTTTGAGTTACCAATAAGGCATCTCCATGTACAATTCCCAAGGGATTCAGCCAGCTTAAATCCGATATTTACAGTATTCTAAACCAGGTCAGACTTGAATGGGCAATTTTTCTGCCAGACTGTGCACCATGTGGGTGGCCAAATCTGAAGTCAATGTTTTTCTGACACACACCATTTATTTTCCAATTAAAGAAAATCTGTCTGGAGCCTAAATACAGGCCTTGTGCACAGTTGTTTATCTGGACACTGAACTTCAGGCATGAGGTTTATTTGAGCTATTTACTTTATCAGATAAACCCAGAGTTACCTATTTATTTTCCTGCATTAATGAGCTTCTTGTATCTTTTATGAATCTTTTATCCATCCATACGTGAACTGCTGTCTCGCAGGGAGGAAGCTACGAATTATGAAGCTATAAAGCAGTCTCAAGTTGATGGGTTCTTTTCTCTCCTTCTAGCTCTTTGGCCATGCCTCTGATAACGCGACTCCATTGAAGCTTACAGAGTCCTCAGATCACACTTCAGTTTTAAAAAAATACATCCATGATTACGTATTTTGGCTTTGACCATCACTTGCATATTTCCAGAACAAAGCAAAAAGACTGCTGCTTCCTCAGCTACAAATATCTGTTATATCCAAGCTCTGTAAGTACTAAAGTAATTTTTACAACTATGGGCTGCAGCGCACATTTAACACCAGGGTAAGGGGGAGAAGGAGAAAAGAGTTTTCTCTCTCGTAAGGCACTGTTTACACAGCTCAAAAGATAAGATACCCAACAAAAAAATCTCTGCTGGGGAAGGCACATTTGAGGAAGATAAAGGCACTTCTCTGGCTGGTTTCTTTTAATAAACACAGCTCTGAGTGAAGGGACACCCAGGCTGGGACTGTCAGACCTCCCTGTGGTAACAGGATATTAACGGGCAGCAGATTAATCCTACTCCAAACGTAGGACCTAAGAAGTCAGTGAGAGTGGGCCTGGGCTGGAGCTGTAATTCCCTACCTGTGTGAGCTGTGTGACCGTTCCATCTGAATTCAGTTTGTTTCTTACTTCCCTTGTTCACTGCCTTGTTGGCTACTGCAGAGGATGCTTCCTTGCACTTCCCATTCCACTCACATGTCCTAATGGAAAACCTGACAGATTTTATCAGCCCAGTAATGCCCGTTTATGGTAAATTATCTTCACAGGATTTTATTCCCTCATTTATATTTCCACCTGGGGGCTGCCTTAGGTCTGCAGTGATCATTTACCACAAGCAACAAGATGTAATCCCAGCAAATGCTCAAGATCTGCTCTGGCTGGAAGGAGACAAGAAGCAAGTTTTACAAGGAAGAGTGAAAGATTTAGTAGAGCATCACAGGAAAAATGGACAAAGCTCTTGATAAGTGGTCCCTTGCACTGTCCCCCTCTCCCTCCTCACTGCATCAACTGGTCTCATAAAATTATCTTTAACAACAGCCTGCAAACTCCGCAAACTCCTGTAGGAGCAGATCTTCCCTGTTGCAATCCCTCCACAGCTCATGCAATCCTTCATCCGTTTTCAACTTCTGGTGACCCTGGTGATTCTTCTATTTATAATTCTTTCATTCAAACTCACATAAAGCCTCGGGAGCATGTTAATATACATCTCTGCAAAGTTACATCAATTTTGGCCATTCATGTCAAAACAAAGTAACTGAAAGCATTATGCTGCAAATTTAAATAGACACAGTTAATGACAAACAGAACAGGAGACAGGCAGAAGCATAAACATCTTCCAGTACGCCACAGCTGAAACCATGATAGGAAGAAGCAACCCTCCATCACAATCAGAGGGATTTTCAGTATCAGGGTGCTGCTTTTATCTCCCTGCTGTAGCATTACAGGCACAACAGAAGCTGTGGTTATCTAAACTCGAAGCACACACTCCATGACTGTTTGAAGACAATACTCCATGACAGATAGCAGCATCATCCCTCTTTGCACATACATCTGCAATGTTGCTCAAGAGAATTTTAATACCAGAATCCAACATGCAAAATAAGCTGCTAAATACTGTATGTACAAACTACCCCCTTATTACATAGAACAAACAACTACTCATGTTCTCATTCCTCTAGAACAGGTAACTGCATTGGTTATTCCAACAGCATAACCAATAACCATAACGGCAGCAACAAAACACACATTGCAAAAGCACATCTTCCTGAGCAGAAGCATTCACTGTACTCCAAAACAAGGCCTGTATTTTACCCCATGTTGGTTTAGGCTGCTTTACACCTGGATTTAACTGGAACTTTCAAATTTCTCTTATTTCTCTTTTAACTTGCTTTCCTGTTGTCATTCTTTCATACACAGTTAAGATGAATGTAATGATTTTCCCTTTATTTATGTTTCTTTGCTTTGAGATGTCCCTTCACTCCCTCATAGCGCCTTTCATATACTTTAGATCAGTTAAAATGCTACCAAACTTAAACGGCTCTTGCTTTTGTGAGTGAGGATCCCAGCTGAGCAGCAAGGTTCAGAGATGCTGCTCTTTGAGAAAGGTGAAGAGAAACTAAAAGATGATTTTAAATGGTTCGTGAGCAAAAAGGGTGCACAAAATACTGCCTCGAAGCTTTCACGTTGCCACTGGTGGGTAGGGTTGTCACAGAGAAACTGCATGGGCTGGCTCTGTACTAGGACTGTTTCCATGCCACTAATTAGCCGATGCTTATTTCATCCCTTCCCCTCCTTTTCTGTTCATTACTTAAACGCTATTTCTAGCTATCGGAAATGACCCAAAATGTTAATGCTGAAGTTCTCCTTTTAGCTGAAGTTTGGTGGAGAATAAAAGAGCAGACAAGACAGCTCAGAAACCCTCCAGGCATACGTAGCATCCCAAAAACATTTGGTTTCCATCTTCAGCTGCAAATTCTAGACAAGACGGATGTGTTTTAAACAAAACAATGTCTGTTCAACTTCAGTCTTGCAGAAATGCTAATACTGAACCACTGTCAACGGCGTGAATCAAGAAGGGGACAGCCAGGAAACAGAATTTCCCTAAGAATACTGAGATCCTGGTAATGAATTCATAAAAAACCCCTGTTAGTTGAGTAACTTTTTTCCTTGTGTTGCTCTTTAGCAAAAATACTGAGCCTTGGACTTTTGCCTGAACTCTTTGGAGATAAAGAATTAATATTAACCATGCAGATGTCTGCAGGAAAGGAGAGGGTATTGCTTAGGTGTCCCTTTTCTCTTTTAATAGGGCCATAATTCAGATTCAGACTGTTTTCCAAACAAACCAAAGCAGTAATTTGTTAGTAAGTACGAACATCCACAGACTGCTGCTTCCTGGAATGGCCAAAATTGGTTCTTTCTAAGAAACAATGCTGTTCAGCAGGCAATATATTTATACTTCCCAAACGTCCCACAAAGCCCTCACCAGTGTTAAGAAATACAACTGCCTTGTTTAGCAGGTTCTAAAAATACCAGAAACATCCCTTTTGGAAAAGATGTTTTCTTACATGCCCTAAGCTTGACAGATCAAAGGAATGAATTCCCTTCCTGAATCACAGAATCATAGCATAGTTCAGGTTGGAAGGGACCTTAAGATCATCCAGTTCCAACCCCCCTGCCATAAGGAGGGACACCTCACACTAAACCATGGCACCCAAAGCTTCATCCAATCTGGCCTTGAACACTGCCAGGGATGGAGCACTCACACTTTCCTTGGGCAACCCATTCCAGCATCTCACCACCCTAACAGGAAAGAATTTCTTCCTTAGATCCAAACTAAACCTCTCCTGTTTAAGATTTCATTGACTTTCAGGGGTTTCAGCTGTGTTTCTTTTCACAATTATAAACAATACAAGCTGTATATAATGGTGTATAGAATAATATAATGTGGGTGGGTTATTGCTTCTTCTAGGAGTATGTGTCCCTGATTTTCTACAGGTACTTAGTCCCAACTGTGCTGTGACTCCACATCCCAACTGCATCAGTCTCATGGTATCTAATGAGATTCCCAATCTCAATAAAAGGATGCAGGAATAGTGGAACAGAGCACAGGGAAATTCTCAAGAGTCAAACCTGACAAAGGGATAAACCCAACTGAAATTAAATTTAGACAGTTAAATTATGCAGCTTACTCTGGTAATTTTACCTGCATTTCAAAGTGGTTTAGACCTTTTAAGATCACACTGGTTTACACAACTGGACCTTCAGAGGAGAAAAAGGTATTGATGTAATACATCATATTTTGCCTTAAGGGCTTTTGGAATTGTAATTTAAAGGTGTCTGTTTCACATAATTGATGAATTCATATCCCAGGGCCTCCATTTACAAGACAACACTAGATTCTACTTGTAGATTCAAAACGATACTGAATCTCCAGTGTTCTCATAATTAACAGAATATATGAAAGCTTAGATCTTGTTAAGGTAGTCTTAAAAGGGTGAGACAGGAAATGTGTTTTATTGGGTTTAGGGCTGGAAAGGACAAAGCAACAACTATTTACAGCCTTTGTTCAGGTGGGATTTCAGTGTCTTTTGGCAAGAGCTGAAGATTAGTCACAAAATACGTGAAGGATTTTTGAGAAGTAGAACATGGAGTTTAACTGCCTGCCTTTTACTGCTATTCATTTACAAGAAAATGAAAACCCCCATGAATTACCTATTTTATGAATTTATTTCCTGAACTCCAGCAGAGTAATCCCTTGATCAGCAGGTGGAGAAGTGAAATGTTTTAACTACCCCTACAGTCTTTTGCCAATGACTTGCTATGAAACATTAGGATATTATTTAAGCTTCAGTTTTAACTGAGATGGATAGACTAAGGATCACTTTTGGAAAAGCCAGGGAGCTCCAATGGCAATCAAAGAACCTGAACAACCACTTAAAACTAGTGCTTTAATCAGTACAGACAGCACCAATTTCATCACAAGTTAGCTATCTAGAAGTTGGGCCTGTATCCCACTCAGTATGATCCAAGTAAGTTTCTGAAGCTATTTATCTTCATTACTTACTGAGAAAACCTCTGAATACTTCAGATAACATGTCAGACAGTGGGTAAATTTCGATCACTCTGTGTAAGGTATAGAGGATCAGGCTGTGACTGCATTTCAGCAGCACTTTTCTGCAGTACATTTGCAAAATGAGTCATACTTGGCATGTGCAGTCATGTCTGGTGTGTAAGCTTGCTCTACGTGTCTGCTATAGTATCCAGTAATGAATGAGTTAGTGCTCAATGCAGTATTTCAATATCAAACTAAAGCATACTGGAATATGTGCAGTTGTAACCTTGACAGAAGCAAAACAGTATCATGGCCTGCACCACTGCCAAAGCAAACGTTATGTAAAGGTCAGCTGGAAAGCACATCAAGATCCAGTTAATTAGAACCACACTGTCAGTGCTAGCACACCGGGAATGACAGCTATTTCTTGCTGAAGGAGAGGTAAGATACAGTTCTTTGGCAGAAAAATAGCAAAACCACATCACTAATACTTTTTTCTTGCCCTTTTTATCATCTCTGCAGTGACATCTTCAAATTATCAATGTGTTTGCTGAACAGGATGTAAAGTCCTGAATGAGTCACCTATAAAAGTAGGTAGCAAATGTTACCCAAAGCTAGAGATGTCTTGTATCTTAATACCAATCTCCATTTTGGCTTGGCACAAATAAAACCTACAAAACAAAACAAACCCCCCAAAACCTCCACACCTCAAGACAGTGGCTACAGTTGCTACAAAACCAGTACATCTCTTCCTCCAAACCTGGATTTTCCAATCCTTGTCATTTTGCACAGATAAAAACGCAACGGTTGGTAGCAAGTTAGTGGAATTCCCAAAGTGCTCTGCAAAATACTAGTGAAAGGGAACATTTCCACACACACACCCCCCCAAAGCCCAGACACACTGCACTGCATGACCAAGGTAACACTATGTTTAATAGACTGTTCTGTCCTCTTTGAATGATGTAACTGATGGGAGACACCCAGTACTGACCCTTCTTTCTTCATGCCCCATGACGGCCATGGAAGAGGGGTGGCACTGGAGCATCAAGCAGGAAATTCAGGTTCAATTCTTGTGAATTGTCTTTTTACTGTACGAGTGTCCCCAGCTCCATTCATTTCAACTATGGGTTCACAAAGCTACTTTATTCTGTTTCATATGTGTGTGGTCTGAGGGCCACAACATTAATCAGGTTTATATATGTATTTGTCATTTTGTCTTCCCATCCATATTTTTGAGAAAAGAAAACACATTCAGTAATAAAATGAATGTTATGGGGCTCTTTATAAGAGAGAGCCATTTGACATTAGCCCTAAAGCATTTATCTAACAAAAAGTTATTACAGAAAAAAAAGTGCTATAAAAGGCGTTTAAACTCTCAGACAAACCTCTCCTGAGAAATATCTGCTATTGCCAAATACAAGTAACCTCCACGTTTTCAACTGATTGCAAACAGAGTCAGGCAGTCACGTACAAGAGTTTCTACTTGCCCATTTGCCCCACCCCTGTTTTTAAAGAATCAAGCTTTTCAAAAGGGAGTTACAGTAGAACTACTCCTCATAATACAAACCAGGATGATGAGCATCCAATAGGGACCTGTCCAATATCCACATTAGGAGCTAGGCAACTATTATACATGCATGAATAACCCTGGATAAGGTAGTCTGGTATTTTACCATCCAAATAAAGAGTTATTCTACTCACCTTGGGAACCTGGCTACTACAGTTAGTTACACAGCAGCAGGCCATAAACAGTCTGACAGGGTGTCTAATCTGTTACTGTGCTCAGTTACCAGCAAGCAGGAACATGGGTACATGTGTTGTTCCACATACACACCATACTCTCCAAGTAAAGCAATACAGCATTTAAAAATACATTATGCATAGTAATTATATTAACTCTCAACTAGCAGTCTGGGGACAAAAGATCTTGTGAGAATTTCCCTACAGTATGTTAGCAGCAAGGAGGCATGTGAAAGAGGAGGAAGTGAGTTGTACAGATTTACCCACTCTTCCTGGCTTACCTTTTTCCTATTAGCTGGTGACAAGCTTCGGTAGAGCTTCTTGCCTTGCTTGCCAGCATTCCAAATGGTGAATGATGTCCAGGAGCTGAGGATTCTGTCTTCAAGAAACCTGACTCTGTGATTCCAAATGGTTCCCCTGGGGGGTTAGAAAAGGAGTAGATTTTGATCCCCAAAACTTTTAGCATTATTATAGACCTACATGCATATGGACACATAGACAAGAAACACAATTAAAATTCATTAATTAGGAACTTCTCATCCTTGAACAGTTTTCTAGATACAATAAATTGACTTCCTCACTTTATGGCTTGGATTGGGTGAATATTCCTTATCTACATCTCTTGAACAAGGTACCCTGGCTTGAAAATGTTTTTCACAGGTAATTCTGCTAAACACCTAATTGTCTTTCCTTTCTGAAAGCATTTCTTCAAAGAGCTTTCCCCATTTGCTTTATCATGACAGAACACAGCACACTTTGTAAGAATCGTTACAACTTGTTCTACAACTTGTAATACATCCCCTGATCCAAGAAATGAGACGTTGGAATTAAAGCAGCACCAGAAAAAAAAAATCCCTAGTAGTTTTCTGTGAGATCCTAAAGCCGCCAATGGTTTTCTTTGTCTTGGGAAGCATAAGGTTTTCCTACCAATACCCCTTCTTCACAGTTCAACCTTGAGCCCCAGAGCCTTCTGACTATATCGAGTTAGTATGGAATTTAAACAGCAAAACACTCAAAGAATACGTTGGCTTTTTCTGTTTCAAGTAAGACTTCTGATTCATGAGTCAGCACAGGTTATCACACAGCAGCTACTGTAAACTACTTCAGGTCTTTAAGTGCAGCAGATTATATAGGAAAATGAGTATCTAAACTGTCCAGGTGGGTAGACAGACAGGAACAGCTACAGGGATGCTGCTGTCAGACACCATCATCCATGGATCAGTCTGCTCCTCCTAGTTGCAGTTCAGATTATCCACAATCCTGTAAGCATTACGCCAGGTTTGGCTCTATTTCGTAAGTAAAATACATGAGCACGATGGCTAGAGACATCTGATGGCCCAGCATTGCAGTAGCATCTGACTTCTATGAAACACATTATCAAATTTCACAAAGTCCTGGACCAAATTTATTATTCCAAATTATTCCTTTGAAATACACCTCTGAGGTACAAATACAACATTTGAGGTTACTGAGGTTAACAGGTAACCTAACTTGTTCCCAAAAGTTTGTTACAAACCTCTTTAATATTTCAATGATAAGAATTTTGTGGTTTTATTTGTGTTATTCCTTCGCAGGCCTCAGCTCTGGTTTGAGGAACATGCACCCCTCATTGTACTACACATATGGATTCGTGCTGGGATTATTAGTGAGCTCCACAGAGCCCATTTCAGCGTGCGAGTTCTGAGCACAGCCAAATCCTGCTTAGCACTTCATCACTGATCATGGTGTGATAACTTGGGAAGAACTTCACACGCAAATGGACGTACCCAGGAAGAACAGCTACTCCACATGAAACTTCCACACCGTTTCGAGGACTATGGCCATGCACCAGCACTTTGACTGGTGGAGGAAAAAAGATCTTGGATTGGATTGCAAATCCCTCCTAATGCAACCACAAGCTACATTCCTGCTGCAAAGCTTTAGCTGCTGCTGGCATCCTTTGACGCTTGCCTTTTTCCATATACGTTAGAGCATACTATATTCCCAGAAGGAAGTTAAAGGAAAGACATATGGAGGACAAGTATTTTTCCAGGATCACTTTACTGGAAATTTTAGAGCTTCTGCTAGATTCTAAAAAGGAATATTACTGCCTTACACGTAAATGGAAAGGTTTTAAAACTGATTTTACTTTGAAATGTAACTTCAGAAGGATAACATTCCAGAGGTACTTCAGAATCTGCTCTGCTGAGTGACACCAGCACGTTTCTTTTCCACTTGAGTTTGCAAAGTAAAGAAAGCTGAAGAAAAAATAGGGAACCATACAAGGCATAAAAGGAGTTACCAACTAACTGTTAGTTGTAGGGTAAACACTGGAATCTCTACATCCAGGCACACACAAAATGTTTCTAATTGTCATGGAGATGTCCCAGTAGATGCAGTATTGATGGCTTCCAGACAATATGCATTTGCTGCCTAGGTGATGGGTGACTATGTTCCACACAAGTCCCCACAGAGGTAAAATTCAAGCAGACCAATTCTCATTGCTGGAAATCACCCACAAAGATTTCAGACTGAAGCAGATTTACTGACCCAATCTTATCTATAAATATTATATTGAGAAATGTGAGTGGGGAAAGTACCTAAGGGAATTCACTCAGAAATAAAAGGATATGAAAGTTATTACACCCCAAATTAACTGCACCACTGTTCAAATACAAATACAGACAGCTTTATCTAAGCACCAATAAATTGCTTTCTTAAATACATATTTTGGGTTGTGACAATGAAGCCGATATATATCCAGCACTTGTGATTTTTTTGCTTGCATCACTCTTTGTAGCCTTGAGTTAACCTTGTACTTTCAACAGTACAAGCCAAGATCATCAGTTCATCATAGAACTAAGGGGATAATTTGTGACTGAGCTTTAGGGTGACAATCACAGACTTATCTTTGTGAAATCTTGCTCTGCTAACAATACATCTCCCATGTAGAAACAAAAGGTGTCAGGAGTTTCAGTTGCCCCCTTCAGGTTTCCAGTTCACCTAATTTGCTTGAATAGATAACTGGGATTCCTGCCTTGAGGGATAAGGGAATGCCATTTTCCCATCCTTTAAGAGCCAGTGCAGGTGCAACAGGCAGGAACTGTAGCAACGTGCAAAGGATGATTAAAGAAAATGCCTGAAACGATCTCCAAGTTGCACAAACCACTGCTCAGAGATGATTCTCACAGCTCTTTTCAGATTTTGCATTATTACATATTCACAGCCACCAGCAAAACCCAGGAGGTATCATTGCTCTGCATCATCCCAATCAAAGCTGCTTTTCCTGCCCATGTCAGGAAGGATTAAAGTAAGCACTTTCCCCATAGCCTTTAACTTCATTGCCTATATTCCGTTAACAAGATTTTCCTCAGCCTCAAGGTGGGATACAAATTCTTCTGACTGTAGAGTTTGCTCCCACATCCTAATACTCCTCCTGGACCCAGAGTCTTAAAGTACATTATTTTTCCCATTTCTTTCGTTTCCTTGTCACTTTTTTACTTTACAGAAAACGCGGAAGTATTGAATTTTTCTACTTGGAAAACCATTCTTGTTGCTTATAGAATTTTCCTAAGATTTCACTTGCTGTGGCCCCTCAATACTCATCTGTTAGGTAGTCTGGAAGGAAGAAGAGGAGCCAAAATTCTGCAGGAGTGAAATGAGGGTATTCATGCAGTGGGTGAGAATGATTATGAAGTGTGTTATTCCTCAGTCCCAAGTAGTTATTATCATACCATCCACCCAAGTAACAATGGAGCTCTGTTAAAATGGGGTGACCTACTGACTGAATACAGAAGTCTAGAAACATCTGCTCCACTCCTATTTTGAAATGAAAGATAATGTGATAATAAAAACTACATGATTTAATGTCTGAGCTCAGTGAAACCTCACCATAGTGCTTGACTGCCTTTCCCCTCCTTCCCCCAGTGAGGCTACATAAGTGAATCAACAGAGCAAAGACAGATGTACAAGTACTTGAGAAATGCACAAATACAAGCCAAATATCCTAACCTGTGCTGGAATTTCAGGCATTGATTACCAGCCATAGTAATACTATAAATCTGTAAATCTGACCTTTTCTATATGCGTTGGTCCCACATGCCACTCAGGTAACAGCAGACAGGAAGAGGAGCTATTCAGATGAATGGCCTCTTCCACTGGCTTCGTATTCACAGCAGGGTAACAGAGTTCTCTATTTTTGGCGAATCTCACCTGATCGATAAACCAGAGGTGAAGGAACAGAGAACTTCTTAATCACAGTGAGATCTGTTCTGAAAGAACTGATTATAGCCAGCTTTGCAGGCAGAATTCAAGGTTCTTGCAATCCACAGGAAATTCGGGAATGAATCCCATTTGAACCTTGTCCATCCTGGTAAATAAACTGGATTTTTTTGGTCGCTGTTGTTCCGTTGAACTTCATGTGAACTTATTAATTGCTGGACTATATCATCCCACTGAGTTATTACATTTACACTGTGTTAATAGGTTCTATTAATGTCTGAGTTCGTCTTCAGGTCATGGGTCATTAACTGAGGCATGGTTTGCATTGTGGCCTATTTTTCATGAAAGGCTTATTAAGAAAGACAGAGACTATCAATGTTAATGCAATTTACTTTTCAAGAATCTAATGAGGTCATTAGTTTCCACTTTTAATTGAAGTGCCAAACGCAAGCATAAATGATAAAAATGCAGTTGACCTCATCTTCATTTCAGTTGGGCAAGAATATGTTACACTATTTCTCTCTCTTGCCTATTTTGGGATGTTTTTGCAGGAAATGAAGCAGGCATTCCTGTGCTCACCAGTGATACGAGACCCATGCCTCAGAGTACCTCTGAGTACCTCTGTTGCCTGTTCTCCTTCGCTTAGATGACACTGGAAGCTTCTAGTGCCTGAAACCAGATGGTTTCAATAGATGATGTAATTTTGGTTACTTCTGCAGAACAAGCTCTTACAATATTACACTTGCTCTGAACACACAGCATATGAAATTACTGTGAGTCTTGTAAGTACACTTCACATTTTCTGCATGAAAGGGAATTGCCTGAACCTCAGACAGAAGGTACAAACCTTATTGTGTGCATGTATTCAGTTTCTCTTGGCCAAAAGCTTGCAAACTGTGGCAAAGATCAGCTATCTGCCCCAACTGTCTGTCTTCACACACACTACCTAAAGACAAGCACAGTGTTTTATTGCTTATGCTGTTCCAACCTGACTTTCATCTTGCAAGGAGGTACATTATTTTATATACAGTTCCTTTTTCTCCCCTTGATAAGATAAAAATCTGTGAATTTTACAATGTTTCTATTATACACCAAACTTCCTTTCTATAGTACTCCACACTATAAAGCCAGCTCTGATATTGTATCAAATCAGTGTAATGTAGCTGTGCAGCACAAAGTACACACAGCCCTAGGATACAAGCTGTAAGGTGAGATTAAATGATTTAGATCTAAGAGATACAATATGTGGGGATTGTGTGTTGTAAGTTCCTGGCTGAAGAGAAGTTTCTCAAAACTTAATACTGCTCATTCCCACTGAGCAGGTATCCATGATAGAGTTTAGATGGAATTACAATGAGAATGGTTATATTTCTGTATGCACCTAATGAAATCTAAATATAGACACTGCACTTCATCCAGATGCAGTCACACACCCAAAACATTTAATAACATGGTCTGATGCCTCCAGGGTAAGGGAGAATGCAAATAAGATCTCGTTTCCTCCTTCACAGATACTTTCACCTCTAGGTATTTGCTCCAGAAGGATACTAATCACAGGAAATGACCTAAAAATCATTAGCATTGACAACTGTACATACTAAAGCATTAGACGCTGCTTGCCAAGCAGCTTTATATATATTTTAGGAAGTCTGAAAATACAAAAATCAGGCATTTTTCCCCCGAACAGTAATGAAAGACACTCAAAATCAGCCCGTAACAGACTATGAGCGACTCCTTGCAGAAAGGACTGAATCGCATACCTGTTCTATAGACAACTCCTACGGACAACTCTATTTTTCTAAGACTGAAACTAGGCATAAACTGATGCTAAAAATCATCAAGTTTCCTATAAGCATCACTTTGATTTCAGACAAGCTACCAATCTGGTTGGCGAGTCAGCACTTCCAAATCCAGCTCTCCACCAACTCTGAAAATTCAGAGACAACACAGGCCAATGGCAAAAGGCAAAGTGCCACAGAAGACTGCTCAAAACACATTATAAGAACAAAAGCCTTTTGGAAAAGGCAGAAGATGCATTAAAGAAGGTGGGGTGACCAAAAGGCAAATTAGGAAAGATCAGATACAAATTATAAACCTTCATGATGAGCCCATAAATTTCTTTTTGCTCAACGCTCACCTCAGTCTTTAGAAATAAATGCTGGCCAGCCCCGTTCAACTCAGTCAACAAACAGGGGAACAAACCAACAAGGAGAGATGTTACACAACCTTGTATTGAAAGTGTGCACAAAATGTTATTAGCAGTAGTACCAGCACGAAGCCAAGAGGAAGAATGGCTATCCTGACTTCTTAAAATGAGACAAGAAAGGCGCCAATTTGGACATCCAAGCTGCACATCTGAAACAGCTTACAGTATTTCCACATTCTCACACTATGTTGTAATTCAGGGTGCTTGTGCCACACAACCTTGTAGATCTGAATAAGCAACAGCTTGCAGTAAATTCAAAACAAACTCTTTTCCAAGAATAAGATCTTTTCCCACAGCGACATGCAACAGGCTTCCAAGAGTTTGAGCATCCCATGATGCGTGGCTGAAAAGATTGGAACTAACTGCCAAAATGATCACACACCAAAAGGGAAAAAAAAAGCCCCTTACATTTAAACACTGATAGAAGGCAAAATAATTCACCTCCTATTTTCTGTAAAAACCAAATATCTTCCGTTTGCTTGCAATGACTGTTTCAGACTCAAAAGATTTTATATATATATATATATGTGG
Organism: Agapornis roseicollis; assembly: GCA_002631895.1. Lineage (NCBI taxonomy): Eukaryota > Metazoa > Chordata > Aves > Psittaciformes > Psittacidae > Agapornis > Agapornis roseicollis. The sequence goes on from NDXB01012152.1 coordinate 347,758, forward strand.
TATTTATGCTTACTATGGCATTTACAGTAATACAATATTGTGATATACAACTAAAAGGCACACAAAAATGTTTAGTTTCACTAGTCAGTTCTACAAAGCCATACAAATAGGACTGAAAAGTGTATTTATATCATTAATCAGTAAGAAAACTGTTCACTTAATTACCACTGGGATTCTGGAATGGAACTCCTAAAGAGCAGTGAAACTTGTAGAACTGTTCACCAGTGTCAATGTGTAAGAGAAAGAAACAACTCTGGCTCAGCTTTCAGGACACCCAATCACAACAAACACCTTGACGGGTGAAATGAGCACATACTGCAACAAGCAATCCACAATTTAGCATGTTCTGTAAGGGCAGGCCAGCACTGTAAAAGCAACAGGCAACAGCTTACGAGGAAGCACCTGAGATAATTACTCCTAAACATCCTCAGGTGTATTTCAAACCTCCTTATCTGATTTAGATGGTTTAGACCTTTTAAAATAGGAAAATAATATATGTAAATGCAGCACATTATCAGATGAAAGGTTTAGGCTTGTTTGGTTATTCTTCAAAAGGAGGTTTCTGTTGGTAGTGCAAGTTTCTGTTTACTTCTTTCAAATTGAAGCAGTTCACTTTGAAATCAGGCTATAAAATTAAAATGATTTTTTTTTTTTTACCTTATGGTTCACATGGCAAAACCCAGAAGAATCAAATCCCTGCACATTAAAAATCCCAATAAAATTTCACCACTATGATATATTTCAAACACATTCTTGCAACTGTGTTCAAAGTATTGGAGAAGTTACTGGTTCACTGCTTGCTTTTGCCATGTGCAGCAGATGAGACACATAATCAGACAAAAGTATTCTTCATCTGTTTTGAGGGTAAGAAACTCAGATGCTTTAGATAACCAGAAAGGGTATTCAAGCAGATTCCAAGATCTCACATGCTGAGCTACAGAGTGTCAGCGAAGGAATGGAAGTGGAGAAAACAGTGCTGCTGTAATGCAGTCCCAAAAATGCTTCATGGCTCTTACAATATCGATTGTGAAATTATTTCAAGAACAGCTGCAAAGATGAGACAACAACTTAGCATATTTGTCCAATGTTAACACATCAAATGTTAACTCCATCCCTATCTCACGACATCATTAACCCAGGTACACTGACAGGGCAAGGGCAACAGCATCTGCACCTAAGATTTCAGTTCAGCATTTCAATTCCAGCATTACAGTATGTTACTCGAAAAGCAAATTACAGCAACACCACCTTACACCAAAGAGGACACTACCAAAATACTAAGTCATGTTTGTTTTCTAGCCTTGCTTTACAAAACTAACAAGTAATTAAACTCAAACTGGTAATTATTTTGCCATGTGGTGCCTTGAAAAGACTAAACATCTTTGCTGCCAATCATTCAAGATGAAGCTAAGCTTTAAGTTCTACTAAGAAAATGCAACTTACTCTAGGACAGAGTGAGTGGCAGCCTGTGGATGGTAACGGTACAGCAGGAGGCAATGGTTTACTCGAAAGACTTCACCACCATTTTGGATATGTCTGTAGAAAAACAACAGATCTTCTGGAACACCCTGGAAGAGAAGCAGGTATTTCAGACTAGGAAGTGACCAGTAGGCATACTTACATTTAAAGACACTTCTTATTTTTCTGCCACATGAATGAAGTTTAACATCATTTTATCCATATTATTTCTGCATGTGTCTATGAATTTGTCTAACGGGTCATTAAATAAACATAGCTGTAGAAAAGATAAAGCTACGGAAAAAGCAAGCAGTGCTATCTAAAAATTAAGTACAGTTCATCACAAGGACAGAGGTGGAAAAATAAACACCATCTCCTTTTGACATGAGTATAAAGTTTGGTACAGGGTTAGTCCCAAAAGAGAAACCAGCTGCTGAACAGTTCATGAAGCCTCAAGTGCCACATAACCAAAGAGCCCACTCCTTGGGGATCAGTGACTTCAGAAGAGTGCTTTTTAATGTTACTAATGTTTTCTCTGATTGCCATACAAATACATACACTGGACTTTATTTAGGAAAGGTGAATCAGACCCCATAATAAGGAACTTTAATGAAAACCTTAATTAAAGCAACCTTAGAATGATGCAACGTCTGAAAGCGAAGCTTTTTTCTTGCCGCTTATTTCCATGATACATTCTTCCTAATGGGATTGTACAGATTGCTGCTGAGACACTGCAAAAATAAGCAGCCCCTAATTCCCTAGAACTGTGGCTCTGTCAGGCTCTAATAAGAGATTTCAATGAGGAGATGCAACGCTTCCCACCTAAAAATCAGGAAATCTTCAAGCCAGAGACAGCATCAGATAGCAATCTTATAGCACAGACTATTCCATTACTCGTCATAAGCATAAACCCACCTTTAATGATATACCCCTATAATGGAAGTAAACTTGTGCCATCTGTTTTGCAATGGTGAAACTTCTTGAAATATGCCTAGAACTTTTAATTTTTCTATGTTTCAATACAGATTTTTCTTTCCTCCAACCTAATGTGATTTTATCAGGCTAAAAATCTCTGCTAAGTAAACCCAGGTGGGCCAAATAAAATATTTAAGTGCAGCATCAATAACAAGCGGACAGATAACATGAGACAGATGAGAGGGAAAAGATAAAAATACATTTCTTTCTGTAGGCAGTTTCACATACATGAACAACAGAGGCATAAACTTCAACTTAGGTATTCTAGTTCAACACAGAAAAATAAGAGCACAATAAATAAATAAACAAAACAATGGCATTCCCCCCCTGCCCCATTACCACAGCTTCTGAGTTTCTTCCATAATTAAGGAAAGGAGATTCTCCAATTAAAATGCTGGAGACAAAATCCCTTTGTGGTTCCCTCTGGCCTTCTCGTCCAAGAGCAATACAATTCAAGACTGTTCCTCATACCCACACCAGACTGAGCAGCCCACGGGGTGTGGGGAAGGGAAGAGCAATGAGACCAAGAAAGCTTTGAACCCTGGAAAACGAGTCTGAAACACTCAGTTGAACATATGTATTCTGGGAGAAATTAGAACCAAATCAAGCTCTGTACTTTGCAGCTCCAGACCTCACTACACGATAGATTGATTTAAGATACTGAATTGGGCCATGTTCCCGGATTCTGAGTAACATGGATCCTGATCTGGCTGCTTGCAAAGGGCAGGGTATCTGTAGCTATCAGTTGTCTTTGTAGATATTGGTCTGACTTCCAGATTAAGAGCTGCAATGCAGAAGCAAACTTCTGGAGAACCTTATAAAACTCATGCTTTATATGAACCTACTTGGAAAGCCACAAAAGAAATCTGGGGGAAGTTGGAGTGGCAGACAGCAACCACAGTCACTGAGAACACAAAACCACCACAAACTCAAATTCTTTCCATTTATCTTGTAGCCCTTTCTTATTCTGGTCTTTTTCTTTATCTGGACTTTAATGGAAACACTGAGAGTCTGCAACAAAGTTTAAACCGTTTCTCTCTTTCAGTCACACATTACACTGAGAAGCAGGGCACAAATTCTGTAGCACATAGCAACTACTGCAGTAGTCATATTTTGATTCAGATATATTATTATATCACATCCATATGTGCAATTCATTTTCTTTTGGATAACCATTTACATTGTTCAAGATAACCATTAGCAAGTATAGTAACAAAGAGAGTTACAGTAGAAGAGATCTTTCAAAATGCTGTTTGTTTCTGAGTGCACTTTTGCTTTCCATCAGCCAGCAGAAATCCTTTGAAATGAAGTCTGCTCACCCCCAGGAAGGAGCAGGTGCCTTGTACTGCTCAGCAGTGGCCTCTCGCATTACAAAGGAGCAGCCCTGCCATGCATTTTTCAGGGGAGGGAAGATGTTGACTGTGTTATACATCCTGCAGGGATGGGACTTCCTACAGCTCTTGAGCGTGTAAGTTTGTTGCAACCCAAGAGCTCCTTCCCAGTTGAGATGTATTATTGGATCCAGACGGCATTTCAGACACCAGGAATCTTTGCCAAACCACACAATTTTCAAAGAAAAAGCTGTTTACCCACTAAAGGGATATTTTAATGCATTTTGAGAAAATCGATATCCATAGCTGAAAATACTAATTTAACAAGCCAGCATTTCAGCAACAGGCTACTACACGAACAGTTTCAATGTTAAGAATTACAACTAAATTTCACAGCTTACATGTTACTGAACTATATGCAGAATTTTCCACGTTACAGGCAAACCCCAATCCTAGATGATCTGCAGCACTAAAGGAGAAACTCACTGGCCTGCTTCACTCAAGGGTGTGCTCATAAGCTGCTGATTGCAGCTCCTGGTGAAAAATCACTGCTGGTTCTAACCAGCATGCACAAAATGAATATCCACTTCAATACTAAATAAGTGAACGATTTACGATTACTCAGTATTTTGGGCAGGTATCCCTTGCTGTACTGATGGTTAATGTACTGATTAATGTACATTAATTCTGCATACACAATGGCTGTCAAGCAGGACCTACTTTGAATTAGAGTAGTTCCTTGTTCACAGACCAAACTAAATAGCGCATTATTTTTTTCTTGTCATCTTCTTGTTGCTTGCCATTTCTCACGCTTAGCAGATGGCTGTGCATGAAACACTACTCCAACTGCAGCATCCTCAACATACGTATCTGACAAGGAGGTACAAGCCACCTACTACTGCAACAAGCAATTCTGGCTACAGCTTTTGCAGCTTCACCATCAGTAGCAGTGAGGAACGTCAGAAAGGAAGAAACTCTTGATTCCATACTAACCCATACCTTACAGGACTTTGAAAGAGTTTGTTTCTATTTTTTGAACCAACTCATTTCATACTGCATATGTCAGAACTTCCATTAAAAAAAGATAAAAATTTCAGTATTAATATTATGCTAAAGTCGCATTAAAAGGGAGATCAGATGGTGTATATTATAACTTCTAAGATTAAACAGGGAAAAAAGTTCTAAACTCAGGGTCATTTAGCAACAAAGCAGAGATGTTGATAAAAGAAATCCAAGTACTTCTTTTTAAACACATATGCCGACAGCTGCCCAGCAGCATTTCCCCAGAGCCTTGAGCGAAATCTTAATAGAGGGGTTGGCTGTGTGGAAGTGAACACAGAAAGCCACCCTATGTAAAAGGAAGCACTCCTGCCTCAGAAACAAATGCTATTCTGCCAGGCATTGAACTCTCATTCACCAGCAAGCGTGGTTCAAAGTGTGCTGCTCATGGGGAACAACTACTAAGCTGCTGAACCAGAAACTAAGGAAGAAGTGCCTCCCCAATTTAAATGTAAAGGTGAAAAAAAGAATAGGAACTAAAGTAATTTATCAAGAATTATCCACTCTTTGGTCTTTCCCTAAAGACAAGTTTTATATTAAATGTCAATCGTATTTTCTTTGGTAATGAACAACAACTCACTGAAGTTATCATGAATTGAAATACTCCCTACTTTAACTTCCTTTAGGATAGCCACCAGAGGTATGCAAGCAGACTAATCACAAGCTAACTCCATAGATACTAAGAGCTTCTTTGCAGGATTATCCAACATATTTTAAAGACTCTTTGTACGTATGTCACTTCATTTTCTTTTTGGTTCCCATCCAAATTATGTCTTGACATCATTTTGCCTTGATTGCAAGACCTGAAGCCTGTAACATTTCCTTCATTGTTTGGGAAATGACAGGTTAGAGGAAATTCCAAAGATTGCTTTCATCCAAACGTATTGTCACAGTGAAATTCAGTTTAAACAACGATGACAGAGAAGTCAAATGGAAGGGAGGTGGTAAATTCTAAATGGTTTTTAATAACAGACTAGTAAAAAAATGGCATTAGACAGGAGAAATAGGGTGGATTTTCAAATAGCTTATAAAGTGTAATTAATCATTGGCTCTACCACTCTTTCTTTCCTTTTCACATTAAATACTGATCTCTGTTCAGCCTTAACTATACCAAGGCAAAAACATTAGTGTCTGCGTTTCATCCAGATCTTGCCCCAGAGCACCTTGATAGGTTATTTGACAGACTGACTGTATTTTAATTCATGTTCTAAGAAAAATTCCTACTTAGCCTTTTACCTTTCAGGCGGTACTGTAACTGCTTGCCTTGCTGGAGGGAATGACATTTGTGTGCTCTGGCAGAGAAGAATGGAAAAATCCATCAGTTAGCACCTACTACCCTACAAAGTTATTTTAGAGCTCTGCAGCATGTGCTACTGTCTCCTGTGCACCAGTGGGTATTTTGACACCTCCTCAATTTGTGCTTTTTGTCGCCTTTTATCACAAAAATAGATCAAAACTGAGCTAGACATCCGTTGGAGCCACAGTCTGTGCTGAGAAAGGCCAGTAGCTTATAATATGCTATTCCACCAGAGGCTCTTTATCTGAATCAGTTGCTACTTCTTTCAATAAGGAAGCACCGCATTCTTCATCTGAATCAGTTTGACAACAGGAAGATTATTTCTCATCAGTTTCCTAAAAAAATGAGTCAGAAATATGGCTCTTGTGACTCTCCTCCTAGCAGTGGATACTATTTAACAAGTTCCTTTATAGGCTTGTGCTCATTTCTATAGTATTATCTTCATCTCAGTTAAGCACTTCTGCTTTAATTCTCATGTATCAGCGGTTGTATAAATAAAACCTCTACTATTTTAGTTCATCAGTGTATAAAGCAAACGTGCCCGGTTCTTAGCCACCATTTATGAAGATACTATTTAGGATTTTGCTTGGACACTGCCACAGTGATTACACAAAAGGAATACGTTTCCAGCAACTGCAGATCATGACCAGAAAGAACTTCATTTCCAAAACCATTTTGTATATATTTGTTAAAAATCTGTTTCATGTAAAGCCTGGATGGAGATACATGCACACATGCACACCTACCTGCAGGAAGAAAAAGATTACATCATGGCTTACATATTTCTATTCTATCAGTCCATCCATACTACTAACATAAACATCAAATCACAGTTTCTTCCACGGAAGAATTATCCTCCATTTGTCCTAAGCACTGAAATATGAAGAACAGGTGTTTGGATTTAATTCCAAATGAGAAATGCAGCTTTTTGGCATGGAAACAGCTTAGCAAATGGAGAAGGCTGAAATATGGAGATTTGCTGGCCTGTTTCTTGGTTTTCTTGCAGCAATAAGACACTTACAGGTCACACTTCTAAATCCTAACCAATAGTGAAGATGGAAGTGATCACATTAACATAGTCCGTTCATGGGTCAGGTCAGAACATACACACACATCGGTAAGATCCTCAGGAGTCTCAATGCTAGTTTATAACAGCTCTGTTGATACACAGAGAAAAATCTTTCTTTGTCTCAAAGGAATTCTTTTCAAATTAAAATGAATGAGTTAGATCAATGCTAAATACGGTGTTAAATGCTCGAAGAGTTAGGACTTGATTTTGCATCCTCTAAACCCACACAGGACAAAGGTTTGACTTCATTGCTTACATTCACTGCTTTGTTAAGATCTGTCATCACCCTGTCCACAGGGTACTTTCTGAAGGTCCTCTGTATCAGACAGAGTTTGAGTACTGACATGCTGGACACTTCACAATAGGGACATACAAAATGTTTAACTTATCACTGGTAACTTTTAAAACTAGAAGCCACATCATGCGTTGTGGCTGATAAAATCATTAGGATTAAGACTGTCAGTGAAGAACCAGTACCAATAAAGCACAACACAAAAAAACTCCACAAAAATCAGAACAAAGAGAAAAATCCCCAAACCTAAAAGCACAGAACAATAGCCTCTTTAACTTAACCTCTTGAACTTTAGGCTTGCTGTTCAATTGTTGTTCCTATGTTTTAGCCTTCTTGCTTTCTTCTTTGAGCTTACTACCAATGCTCAAGAAGTTAAGCAGTCTTCAGAGAGTGAATATACAATAAGTAGTAATAATACAAAAGAAATAAAGAGCATGGCTCAGCGGATGTGGATTGTCCTGGGAGCCAGGCACCATTCCCACCTCTTCCACTCACCTACCATGCAGTTAAGGACAAATCTTTTCACCACTCTAAACAGCTCTGTTCTCTGTCTGCTGTCTCCTGGAACTATGTTTTTGTTGGCAGCCCAAGTAACAATATTTTTATGTCCTCATGCATACATATATACATGTGTAGGTATGTTTGTGTGTATATATACATACTACATGGCACAGGAGGGCTTCATTTAGAGGCTATAAAAAGAGTAATAATCATAATCTGTTGTAGTTGAAATAATAACATAGGAAATATTGTTAGCAGAGGTTTCTTTTAGACTACTATTGCTATTAAATGAAAGCATTTCCATTCCAATCCTAAAATCCCACTAAGACCATGGGAAGCAAAACCTCTCAGGTCCAAAACACACAGAATGGATCCATATGTGTCTGAATTAAATCTCTTTGCCAACATATTTGTAGTAATACCACAATAAGTACCACCAATAGACATCCTTGGATTTTACTTCATAAAGATGCTGATGAGCCTGAAACAACCAAATGGAACTCATATAGGAAATTTTTAGAGCAAAAGAACACCTAACTGTCTGTGTGGGAACACTTCTCTGATAACAGTCATTGAATTTGTTAAGTAGCTTTCCCCCAAGGATCAGGACTGAGAGGTTACATCTTCCAAGGACAAGCCTGAGAACTCAGATTGACAAGTGGGTACAAGACAAGTGGATGACTTTGTGACCTCTCCTCCTCCCTTCCTTCTTCATCTTAGGGACTTATATTTTTCCCCTTAGGACAATACATTACCATCTTTTTGCCATCCTGCACCTTTCTTCCCTTCCCGCCTCTTTCCCCAAATCTACCTTACTTTTCAGAGACGATTCATAATGAAACCATGAACAGACTTCTCTTGAGCTTTCAGATCTATTGCTTCTATTTCAGGGACTGAAAAGCAGCTTGAATGTCTGTATCCTCCTTTAAGTTTTCCAGGTATACCAACATGTCTACCAAAGGTGCTAGATTTATCTATAACACCCATCTCAGTTGTGTCCTTCAATCACCAGAGTCACCCCAAACCAATTGCACTTCTTTGTTGTTCTGTTTAAAAAAGAAAGGTGTATGGTATGACTCAGATTTTTTCGGACCTTGGTTTTTACCTATACTCCCTTTGCCTAGTGTTTCTTAGTAATAGGTTTAGGGCTTTCAGAGGCTGTTGAAGAAAGAGCTGATTCCTGGATTATGTATCACCCATAGCACTCACCTTTCCACCCTCATCAAATTTTCCCACATGAAAAAACCATTCTCGAGAACAGAACCAGGTTGGCATGATCACAGTAGGCCCATGGGAGGTAAACACCTAGGGAAAAGGGGAAAAACGCCAGTATTAATTACCAGAACGTCAAAATCTTGGGGGAAAAAGTAGACTTACTACATTAACCTGAAATCCTGACAATACTCATGCCTAAACTTAACCTTCAAGCAATATTAAGAACTGAGAAAAAAGTGCTTAAAATTTAGCATGTGCTTAGTGTTTGAACTGTGGTATAAACCAGCACCTTTGAGATGTCACAGCTAAGAGATTAGTCTACTTCCTGCTTCATTAGATAGAAGGAAGAAGTTCTTCCCTGTGAGGGTGCTGAGGCGCTGGCACAGGGTGCCCAGAGAAGCTGTGGCTGCCCCATCCCTGGCAGTGCTCAAGGCCAGGTTGGACACAGGGGCTTGGAGCAAGCTGCTCCAGTGGAAGGGGTCCCTGCCCGTGGCAGGGTTTGGAACTGGATGAGCTTTAAGGTCCCTGCAAACCCAAACCATTCTATGATTAACATTCCATAACCTTCTCTTCTATCATAGGCTGCAGCACATGCAGAATACTTCAAACTTTATTTCAAATTTAGAGAATTATATTGGAAATGACACTTCTATTAATAATGGCAATATTGATATTGAAGTCAATGAATTAAGAAGAATCTTAAAAAGGTAAAGTTCTTAAGCTTACCCCAGATAAACCTCAAGATCCCCTTCCGACCTGGTTTTCTATGATTCCTTATACATTTATTGAGTAGGGACTTTCACTGATCTTTTATTTCTGCCAAAGACACTTAAGATCTTAATCAAGGTCAGCCAAGTAAGACGCAATTGATTTTAAACATTACCAGAACATTATGGATTTGCTTGCTACCCAGTGGTACCTTCCTTAAAAGGCTGTTGGAAAGAAAACGCTTCAGGGACTGAAAAGGGAGATGCTATTAATTACAACCCCTTGACTAGTGACAGCTAAGAACTACACAAACTCGTCTTTGCAGCTTTAGGCAAACGTGTTGTAAACACAACTATGAAATGAACCAGAATCTGGATTAGGGAAGGTAAACTGGCTCTTTCTTTTGTTCCCAGATGAAGTATCTGGCCAAATAACAGACTGAACTTGTCAAACAGAATGTGTGCAGTTAAGCCAGGAGACTGCCTGCTTCCAAAAACTACAGAGGAAATAAAGAGCTTCTGCCTTCATGAAGGCAGAAGAAACCTCAATGAAAATGCTCATGTTATAAGCAGGTGATTTCATAGCATGCTCTGGTGGTAATATGAATATTCCTGTATAGTTGGCATTTTTAAACATCAGCACTTGAATATAAATTTTGACATGTGCATCCAAGCATTTACATTTTATGGATGCTCCTCTTGACTTTAACCTGGGATAGAAATCCTTAAGTTTTTCTTATGCCTGGCAACTTCCATTTCCACAGATAAACATGGCTTTAAAACCCAGATTTTACACAGCCAGTTCTATACAGACCAACTCTCCAAACAAAAGGAATTAAAAATGTAATCAAAATAGAACAAGTGATCTACTCCCACTTACTGCAGGAACCATCCAACCAGACACAGGCATCCACATTAGGGTGAAGACACTGCATGCTAACCCCAGGAACATAATGATAGAACTTCCCTGTCCATGAAACACCCCTTGGGTGACTCATCTTGACACAGACACTTAAATTTCAGGCAGTTATATTTAGTCAGAAGAATCCAATCACTTAATGGCTACCATTAACACACAAGCAGCTTGCATATAACTGAAATAACACTAGATTCAAGAGTGCTAAATGTCAAAATCCCCCTCCCAAAAGTCAGTGGGAGCTGAGAGAGACAAAAAACAAACCCAGAAAATCAGAGCAAACATGATTACTCAGCACATGGCTATTAGCTCCACACTAATTACGAGGGCGATTGAGTAGGGCCTGAACCAAACAATGACCAAACAGTAATCCCAAAAGAAAACAACAGTAGGGAGAAAAGCGAGGCTGGAATGCATTGCACTGAATCACATTTCTGAATGCAAGAATCTTCAAAGGAAAAGTCTTGAGCCTATTGGCATACGTAAAACGCATTTGGAGAGGCTAGAATGCTATTCCTCAGTGCAGCCAGGTTCAGAGAACAGAAATGCACTTAAAGATGTAGCACAATGTAATTGGTCACGCTCACATGTAATGAGCATGTATCCCAGATATTTTATATAATCTCTGTTCCATTGATTTATGTATTTAGGCCAAACCAAAGAGAAGAAATGAAAAAAAGCCCATCAAAATGGCACTTCTGTTAACACAGATGATGATATGGTTATGAAGATTACGTATCAGACTCTCACACACTGCATACACTGATGTCTTTTCCCAATTTGGTGTTCTATGGCTCACTGTCCCCTTCAGAAAAGATACCAGAAGGGAATCACACAGCCAAAACTGAGACTGACGATGACACATATGACTTCAGGGTCTTATCATTCCAGAAAGTCTTTGAACCTGGAACAGTGCACCAGCTAAGAGTCAATGCATTGGTAAATGAGCTTATTCTAGATAAATAAGTACGATGCAACGTCAAAATAAACTAGGAAATTTAAATTGGTGCTTCAAATGGACAATTTCATGGTGCCTTGTCCCTTGCTATGGGACATTAATAGAAACATCTGTGAAACTGAAATTCTTTTTTCCTCTGCTAGCATAGTTTCCAGCTGGATCTGCTCCCTCATGCCACTAACCACAAACAGTGGTGCTACCACAACGGAGGATGTAGGAAAACAGGGCACCAAACACAGAGGAAACAGCAATTAATAAATAATCTTTGACCTGATAGGGGAATTGCATGCTCAAAGTCTCAGTTTACAGTACCTCTATTAATTTAAGAGCTCTCCCACTCATCCTGCCTCTGGCTCTGCACCCCAGTCACTTATAACAGCACTGGCACTCACCTGACCCCACAATCAGCTGGATCAGAGCACTACAGGAGGAAGAAAGCTATTAATTTATTTTAGTGTTACTTTTCTATAGCCTTAGTTCTCTGAATCAGTTCAATGTGAGGTCAGACTAGCAATACTGCCGACATACTGGAGGGGGTATGAACAAGCTTTAGAGAGGAAAACAAGACCTGCCTTTTTGGTCATTGCCCTGTTAATCAGTCCAGCTGTGACATAAAACTGTACCCTCTTTCTGAATGCTTCCACTGACGGGAGGAGAACTGGCTGAGGAAAAACAGTGAACTCCTAAGAACTGCACTGAAACATTGCAAGCACCTGCCAAACTTCTGAAAACCGCCTTCAGGAGCTCCTGACATTTCAGCTTCAAGAGAAAGAAAAATAACTTCAACCTCTGCAGTTTGGATAGTCTGGACTGCAGCTTGGTTTAGTCAGATGGAAAAGTCTCCTCTGGGTTTCTTTTTTGCCTCCTCCTGTCATACACTCTTGCCAAGATGTTAAAAATGGTTGAACTGGCTTAGTCTGCGATTAAAACTGCAACTTCCTGCTTTGTCAGATCGCCACTCAAGATTTCATCCATACATCTTTTAGATTGCGTGGACTGGAACAAGAGAAACAAAAACGACATGATAGGCGTAGTCTGAAAATCAGTCAAAAGCAGAATATGAATTATGTTGCAGCTCTATAACTGCTACATTCAGTTTGCTTGGAAAAGGTCTCCAGCTCTGCCTAATGAATGTCTAGTATCACCTTGGAACCTCTGGGGGCTTTCAATCCTACTCGGGGCATTAATTCAGCATACTGGAAAGCAGCTTGGACCTGCGAACCTTTCACACACACTGTATTGGAAGAGTAATGCTTAATAATAGTTGTTATTAATCACAGTACACTGTAGGCTGTAAAGATTACCTAAATATAATCTAGTTGAATGAAACCAACTTGTTTAAAACTAACTACAGAGCTTACAGATGAAGGTATAGATCTGTACAGATTCAGAATTCCTGAAGAACACACTATTATCATAACCAAACTGAAATTCATCTTCATCAGACCCAGGTGATGGAGCCAGGCTGCTATTTCAGGACTGCAGTTGTTACATTATTTGGAATTTTTATTGTGATCTGATTTTATTCCAAGGATCAAGTAGCAAGTAACTGAAACTGATTTACTCTGGTTTGTTCTTATTAACTGTTTGGCTATTGAATCACGTTCAACTATTACAGAGGTTCTCTGAAAATAAATCTAGAGATCATAACAAGTTGATAAAATTACTTTCTTCTGTTGTGTTCCAAAGCTGTCAACAGCACATGTAGTCCCCACTGATGCTCACTTCAGATCATGTCAGCATTCAATACCAAATGTAAGTTCCGATACTGACAAAGGCATTTATGTGTTTACAGTAACTCTTCAAGGAAAGTTCTGTTTCCTGAAGCAGCAAATCAAAAATCTAACAGCCATGTGCCAGAAGAATATATGCAGATGGTGAAGCAACCTTACCACACTATGTCATGTGGAGTACAGAGGGGAAACCAGGCAGTTCACCAGAGCAACACAGTTAATCAAGGGCCTAGACCGCTTTCCAATGTAATAAGCTAATTCCCCAAAACACATCACACATTTCATTCTACTTAGTGCTATAGCACTTATGAAAAATACACCCACACAGTTCAAGGCTTGGAAACAACCTCCCATGTTATGATAAATGAAGCTTTCCTATACATAGGGTAACGCATTAACATGTTAGAGAAAAATCGCATGGTGAGGGCCACAGGGATCTCGTGAGCTGCAGGCAGATTGCAGGCTAAAGGACACCACCCCTCACTTAGAAAAATCATACATTAAAACATCAGCGCATTAATTCAGCGGGGAACATGCCAGGCCCTCATTACTAAAGATAACCAGGCTTATATCCAGAATCAGGTGTGTCTATTAGTGTGACGGAAAAGGTATGGAAGGTAGGAAAGAGAAGAAAAGAATCTTTACCCTCCTTCAAAAGAAGCCTTAGTATTAAAACAAAAAACACCCTAAAAGTTCAATAAAGCTTGTTATAATTCTAAGGAACCTCAACAACCAATCTGTGATGGATTACATTCAGTTAGTTTATATTGTACAGCGCTGGTTAACCCTTTCATATGCTATATAAATAATTGCCTGTATCACCTAATCATTGCTTGCTTTGCCATTAGCTGAAAATCCCTCCTCTGAAGAAGCTGGGATCTGGCACAACAAAAAGCACATTTCAGATACAAGACATGCCACAACTCCCCATACACATACATTGTAATTCTGGTATACGCTTGACTAAAAATCATCATTACTTTACCTTCACAATCTCAAACTCTACTTAGCAACAAAACCAATGAAAAAGAATCAAGAGTCCTGAGAATTGCTAATGCCAGTGAAAGCAGCAAGCATTCAGCACCTCCAAGAAGGTATTCCAGTACTGCTCCTGGAAAATTTATGACCTGCAGCTCCCAATGATTTCCTCAGGATTTGAAGCCATAATGAAGATGAAATGTTTCACAGTTTGCTGGAAACAGACTCTTTGCAAGAACTGAACCAAGGAGAGCAGCTGTAAGATGATGCTTCCTCAGTTGCTGCATCTGGTTTTCTGGCTAGTGTTTCCCATCACTGCTTGAAGGGACATAGACTGTTGATCTTCTGTAACAACTAACTTGATCATACAGCTAGTTCCCTTTTCAGTATAGAACTGGAGAGTAGAAGCACTGCCCTACAGAGATGTTCACTTGCACCTCAGAACAATCCCTTCCAACGTTTCAAAACGTAACTGAGGTTCAAATTAAGATATGATTTTAAAAACAAAAACAAATCATTAAAAGGTGATAAAAGTTAAATGGTCTCTGTCTCTTTGGTCCATCTTCCACACAAATACAGTCTAATAATCTATGTTTGATACTTTTACCTACACAGCCACTGTATGATTGACAGTTCACTGTTTTGAAATGTATGTAAAAAAGCCTTAAGCCTATTCAGAGGTGCAGCCAGTTGATAGTATAGTATAGAGTACCCATGAAACAAAAGTATTACATGATTTATGGGGTGCCAGAAATATACATAAATATATAAAAGAGGCTGCATTCAAAGGCAATACAATTCTAGTTATAGGCCAGATAATTATACCTGAAAGTGTTCATTTCCATACAGAAGTAGTCTCCTGAAAGCCCAAAGGTTAACTAAGTCATAAATGTTGTTACATGAAAGTTGGTGTTTGCTTTCTGCTTATCTTTTTATGCAGATTGAGAAGAGAAACTGTTCATTTAAACATTTATGGCATATTTCAATACTTTCAAAGGCAAACCTAAACCTTGAGGGACACTATGCATAAATCTCTTACAAGTCCCTGCTCCCCACTTCCCTCCATCCCAACACTTCCAGTTCTCCCGACAGTAATGGGAGGAAAGCTGGGACAGCATGAATGCTGGGAGGAAAACACAGAGTTTGCTCGACCTGCTGTAACAAACATCCTTATTCCTCACAGTTTGATACACTTTGTGCTTGTCATTAAGCCATTCACTTCAAGAAAAATATGCTCATCCTCCTTGCAGCTATTTGACCATCACACCAAAATACAAAACTCTATACAAAGAATATTCCCTTTTTAATATGACTTTTTCAATATCCAGGCTCTGCACTGTTGGATGTGAAGCCACCATCCCAAATGAGTAAGGGGGTGTGTATTAACGCAGCATCACCTCCTCCTGACATCTCCAGCTACAACACAGCGCCATGAGGAATGGCATGCAGAGTAAAGCCTGCTTACGTCAGGCTGCACCCAACCCACCTTTTCTTTCTTTAATCTGCTGCTGAAAGGAAATCTGTTTACAAATTTTCTAAAGGTAAATATATTAACTTTGGATTTATAGTCTAATACATATGTATTGAATTAGCTGTGGGTTTGCTTTATGTGAACCAGCCCACGCCAGCCTCATTGTGCTGGATAATTGAGAGCTGACTATACTGCTGAATATCTCTTTTTTGTAGTTGAATGCTCCTACTAAAACCCAATAGCAAGCACCATTCTTCTAGTCTTTTTTCAGAGCTTTTATCTACTAATGACGATGAATTAACCTACTGCTCAAACTGGAAGAATAGATGCATGCAAAGGGAATAGCCTGTATGATTTTAGCATGTCTTACATCTTTTTTTCTTGTCTGTAAGCTGCTAAAAGTGGTCTTTGTAACAACCATGCCTTAACAAGTCTCTCTTAATTCTTGGAGAGTTTCCAGTATTTAAAGAGTCAAGTATTTACAATGGAAGAATTACTCCATCCAGTAAAATGAAGCACTTGGTACCAAGAGGTTGGCTACTTGGCTTGCTGTTCATGCTGAGCTTCTACCATGAAAGCAAGAAAACACTCTGTTAAAGTCATATTAGCAGATACCAAGTTGTGATTAGAACAAACACATCTGCTGTAATAAGTCTTAAAAATGATCTTTCCAACTGACTTTTGGACATGTAATTCACCTTTTTTACAAGGTGAAGGCTGAACAGGCGTTTCAGATTGGAAAACATCCAAATTAAGGTCACGAAACTGAAATATTCTAAGTCATTACAACAACAAAGTATGTATTTACACAAACATACTAGTAAAGAGGAAAACAAATTCACATAAAAAGCAACACACAAAACTTATCCAAGTACCATCTTCTAAAATGAACGTTCAGCTGGTATGTGAATAAACCTCCTGGCAAATCTGAACTTCAGCAAATTTTAAAGTGCAGATATTTCAAGGGAGAAACATGAGTTTTGAGTGCCCAGGTTTATTCAAAAGCATGGTCCAGCTTGCTCAATACTGCTCCCCAATACTCGAATTGTAGGCAAGGAGATTACTTCTGAATTTGAAAAGTACAGCTGTGTGCTAATGTACATGCAAAAGGAAAAATAGTTCATATTCATGCAAACTTGCTCTATTTATTTCAATACAAATGGCATCTTTTGCATGGTTTTTCTCCTCTATGGACTTAAAACATTTAGAGTAGGCAAAAAGAAAACTCAGATCAGCTCTTAGACTACAGATTCTAGTTATCTGATTAACAACTACAGTAGTGGAATAGTGGAATCAAAGCAAACTTTACTCCGAGTCTCTACCATCATACCATAAGTCTTCGGGGGTATCAAAGCACCAAACACTTTCCAGTCCCTCAAGAGTGTCTGATTTGCATTCTGTATCCCTGTTTTGTTTTACTCACCTTCTGCACACTGTTACAACTCTTTAACCCCACAATACACTTTCTTACAATGATAAGGAGAAAACAAAAACCCCCAAACCGTACCTCAGCACAACCTTTTTCCACACATACATTTTGGTAACGAGAGGGACATAAACGTCAACAACCCTGTGACATATTCTAACAGTTTGCAGCAGACCTCTATGAGTCCTGAGAATATGCAGAAAGAAAAATTAAGCACCCATCAATTTGTAAATGGCTGAGAAAAAACAGAGCTCAGAGCACTACAAAGCCTTCCCTCCTATCTGCATTCTCTTGTTTCAGCCTCCCTAATAGCTTGTGGACGGGTTTATGTGTGGGATTTGATTTTGTAGGCTCTTTCAGTGCCTCCCAGCCAACAGTCTAATCAACATTTCCTTTTATTTGTGACTGCTTACTCTATAACCAAAGCTCTCATTGCATGGGTAGTTTGAAGGCCACATCCTAGCTCTGAAATTGGACTCTTAAGTATGCATCACTCTTGACATTTATTCCTATGGTTCTGGGGNTGTGGGATTTGATTTTGTAGGCTCTTTCAGTGCCTCCCAGCCAACAGTCTAATCAACATTTCCTTTTATTTGTGACTGCTTACTCTATAACCAAAGCTCTCATTGCATGGGTAGTTTGAAGGCCACATCCTAGCTCTGAAATTGGACTCTTAAGTATGTATCACTCTTGACATTTATTCCTATGTTAAGTTCTGTCTGTACTTGGCATTCCCTGTCAGTGGTTTGAATTAGTTACTATTCAATCTAGCCAGCACGCTGAAAATACTTTCAAAGGTCTCAAGAATTCAATGATAAGAAAGAAGGCAATAAACAGCTTCAGATCTTCCAAGTGGAAACTGGTATGACATAGTTCAGAGCACCTATGCTCCAATTGGAACAATACAGATCAACAAGCAAGGATTAGGGTCCAGATTCATCCTGAATCAGAGATGCATAAGCAAGCAGCCCAGGCAACCTGGGTCTTCTCTGCCATAGATGATTTCTACCATAAAGCAACTCAACTCATCTAAGATATCTGTTGCCATCTCTGATCAACAAAGTATAACTCCTAGAGAATGTGGCTTCAAAATTCACTACTTCACCTTTGGATGGGTGAGTATCTGCCCAAATCTCACGTAGCCAATAGTCATTCCTATAATCAAGACTACTATAATTATCCTCACACTGATTAAATGAAATTCTATAAAAAGAAACAATCTCTAAAAACCTCCTCAGTACATGAATCTGATAATAAGCAAAGCAGAGCTAAAATGTTCTAAGAATTACAAGGAAGTAATTTCTTCTGCACATATAAAAAAAAGATATTTTACATTCTTCTGTAATACCTTTTTCTTATCCTGTCCTGCAGAAATATTTACTCCTAAAGGATAACAGACATGTACTATCTGCCACTCAGCATCATTAGTAAC
The DNA here is from genome assembly GCA_002631895.1 of Agapornis roseicollis. Classification (NCBI taxonomy): domain Eukaryota; kingdom Metazoa; phylum Chordata; class Aves; order Psittaciformes; family Psittacidae; genus Agapornis; species Agapornis roseicollis. The sequence continues at coordinate 366,576 of NDXB01012152.1, forward strand.
GGCATTGTACAAACACGGCAGCAAAAAGCATCTTGCTCTAATCTCAAAGACAAAAATATTAATAACAGTCTAAACAAGGCCAGGTGAATCTGAAAAGAAAATGTTGATTTTTCAGCTGCCAAAATGCTGAAAAGTGGCAGAAGAAACAGATGCAAGGATCGTGCTTTATGTCATTTAAAATCTGAGAACAGAACAGCAGTTCTGGCTATACTGAAAACCAAATACGGTTGTAGCACCAGCTGGGAAGGATCCACCAAGCAGCTTATGTGATTAATATCTTTGAACATTCCATGGATCACTCAACATAAACACCTTTGTTTGTCACACACATCCTGCTAAAAATGATTACAATTTAAATGGGGTTTCAAGTCTTTGAACTAAGAATTCTGAGATAAGATGGTATAAAACACAAATGCACAAAAACAATGGATCTTAGAAATACAATGTTTAAAATTATTTAATAATCAGATTTTCCCTATTATTACTTTGTAAAATTTAAATAAGAATCTTTGTTCATTTTCCCAAAACTCCATGCAATTGGTAACATGAAATTTGCACATGCTACTTGTAAAAACATAAACCACATCAGCTCTCAGCAAAGCTTTCGCTAAGCTTTTTTTCCTAATAATTGTTGATACAAAACATCATGAATGTTGGTCCTTTTCTATAGCAAAAAATCTTTTCTATAGTAAGGGAAGACACTGGTTTGGACATTCCTATAGAGAAACAGCCAATCTCTGCTAGCATGGATGGAACATTCAGTGTTACAACCTAAGCAAATGAGGAGTTTCCCTACAACAAACAAGTCACGGTGACAAAGTGCTGTATCGCTGATGCTCAAGTACAACGCCAGCAGAACAAAAACGTTAACAGCAAGAGCATTAATCAGATCTCCCAATAAAGCTTTATCTCACTTTGTTTTGTATTAAGCACAATCAAGACATCAACGATACTTATTCCTGTATCTTATAAAATAGTTACTCTTCTTCATATTTATCGCATTAACATGTTCTGACTCATAACCACTATTCTGGCCCTATGAATCTATGAGAAACAAAGCTTCTAATTAACAACACAGACAATTTCTAAACCTGAAGCTCCAAATCCTGTGCAAGATGAAAAAGAAAGCACATTTCTAGAACCAAGGCACCTCTGTCCTGCAGCATTCCCTCAATGTGTGCAGCTACAGTTCCTCATGGCCAGCACAGGCAACTCTCACTGTTCTGAATCCAGTTCAGGAACACCCCCATCCTCCCCTGCACTGCATAGGAAACTCAGCAAATCTAACACCCCAGGAATTAGATTCTAGTGCTTGGTTTAATAATACCCAACATGGTCACTATGACATCTTTTGGGAAGTGGGATCTCTGCCCTGTTCAAAACCGCACCATTTCACAGGGAAATCGTACGTGAAAACAAATTCTAGGACCAGCAGGACCCACATCTTACAGTAACGGAGTCTAAGGTCCAAAATCAGCATAACCTCAGTAGCAACCTCTTAAACCCTGATTCAGGAAAACATTGCTTTGGCAGCATACACGTAGGCAAGCTGCATGTGTTTAAGTATTTAGCTAGGTTGTGACACTCCTGAACAGCAATTTCTCCACACATGCCCATGTGTTATTGTGCCCCAGCAAAATTCTTGGGGGATTGGAAGGAGAAAAAGGCAGCTTCTCAAAGAGAAAATGGGTCTTGAAAAATACATTAATTCATCTATAAAAGCTACACTTCTGTTGTGAAAGTTGTTCACACCATCTCTACTAGCCACAAGTCTTTTACAATCTGAATTCATCAAGAGAACTTGCACGATGTGATCCTCCAAAACCAGCTGAAGCATTTTAGCCACACACCCAGTTTCATGATAATAAACATGTTCTTCCCCTTTCAAAAAACCCCCTTCAAATACTGCCAAAGGACCATAAAACTAATGGGGTATAATACCTTCAGGACTTGTTATTCTGGCATACTTCAACTAACACCCTGTGAAAAATGACAGCAACAGTGAACCTATGAAATACAGCCCATGTCAGTGCAGTAACTGGTCACTGAGGTACCAGCCAAAGAAGAAAGGGAACACCAACAGCAGTTTTCTCGACTCAAACCTTCAAATATCACTGCTAAATGTGCAAAAAATCCCCAACTGGCCAGTCTTCCAGCTTGCTAATGAAAATGAAGAGAAGCCACCAGCTATTAAAAGCTCATGGAATATGAAAATGTGTCCTGTTCAGTTAAAATTTCCATTTATTTTCCTACTTCACTGAAATGTGAGGAAACTTCATTCTAAGTAGAGAATACGGGGCTTTATGTTACTGCTGCTATTTGTACTGTACAACTGCCATGGAGGATGAGGAAACAAAATACCCTCCAGCCTGAGAAAAACCTCCCTTTAATAGAAATACCAGAGGAAATGAGGGGAGCTCACTTACCTTAATCCACACACAAGCTTTAGCTGCTTCCCTGCACCAGGTGTGCCAAGGTTTTAGCACTGAAGCGAGTGTGATACTTCAAGCACTTTAATTTGAATTAGGTTGTTTATAATAACCTCTTCCTTTCATTTCTCAGGAGACCTTCTCACATGTTTCATACTGTACAATACTACTACATTTATACCAACTGCCACTTAGAGAAGACATAAACCAGGTTTATATAGAGTATCTGCAAAATGTAAAGTAAAAAAGTGACACGAAGTGGCTGTACAGTGCTTTACGTTAAATGGAAGATGTTTCTGTTTCCACTTATCAGTGGAAATACAGTCTACCTCCACTGACTTCAGGAGAACTGCTGCATCCAGTACACAAACTGGATGTTTATACCTTCTGATCCGTAATACACTTTGACATACCAACAAGTTCCCTCACACAGACATGAGCTATCTCAGAAAGCAGAGATATGTTCAGGTGTAGTGCCATGCCAAGCCTGGATCCACATTAACTCATCATTACCTTAACCTGGGATAAATCTCATCAACATCAAATGTGCCAGCATACGCAGAAGAGAAGGTATTTCTGCTGATTTATGAAGCCTTCTACAATGGCCTGTCTAAACATCACATCATCTGGACACCAAGAGTGTATCTGCAATGTTTTAAGAAGTATATGTATGTTTTAAAGCACAGATGCAAACAAAACCTCCTGTTTTCANGCCAAGCCTGGACACAGGACTTCCCATTGGATCCACATTAACTCATCATTACCTTAACCTGGGATAAATCTCATCAACATCAAATGTGCCAGCATACGCAGAAGAGAAGGTATTTCTGCTGATTTATGAAGCCTTCTACAATGGCCTGTCTAAACATCACATCATCTGGACACCAAGAGTGTATCTGCAATGTTTTAAGAAGTATATGTATGTTTTAAAGCACAGATGCAAACAAAACCTCCTGTTTTCATAAACACAGAGGAAACCAGAATAAGCTATTTCAGTTAGAAGGGACTTGCATTGATCATCTAGTCCAACTGTCCAACCAATTCAAGTTAAAGCAGGTTATTGAGGGCATTGTCCAAATGCCTTTTAAACCCTGCCAGGCTTGGGACATGAACCACCTCCCTAGGAAGCCTGCTCAAAACAGACACCATCAAGTGATCACTGCACAGGTTTTACTCAGCCTTTCTGATATTTCTGTGACAGGCTGGGCTTATCCTCACTTTCCAAGCTGTAAAGTTTCCAACTTAGAAGCTATCAGTCCAGATGCATTTCTGCCCATCCTTTCCCTCAGCATTTCCCCTGCTAATCCCACTGGCCCTTGCTGGCCACCCAGCCCACCTCATCATCTTCTCTGAAGTGCCTGCCCTCCCCCAGCAACCCAGCAGACAGTAGTTTGCTGTTCAAGTCACTCAAATTCAACTATTCCTTCTTATGCTGGAAACTGTCAGTAAATGAAGGAAGGGTGTTTCCAGGTTTACTTTGGGGAATACAAACCAAGCTGTTCTTTGAAGAGAAAGGATAGGAAAATAACAAAGTTTTCAAGAAAAGAAAAAAAGCAAGAATAAAAGGGGGAAAAAAGGAGAACACTTGAAGCTTCCTATGCTGTCACAGCTGTTCTGCTCCTTGCATTCTGTTTAAATATTTTTCAATCTAACAGTCAAACAGTTCAATATAACAAAATGCATATGCTGTACAGCAACTATCAGACCTGGACCGGCTCATTCCTGCTGCAGCACGAGACCTATCACCTCTCCACATGAACTGAAATAAAGAAACAAAGGGAACTTTAAAGACCAATACCCTGATAAATGATTCAAAGTTCATCCTTTCCTTTACTACATCTTAGAAAGCCTATTCTATCTTCTGGTAACAAAATGCTCATTATAGCTCAGAGAAAATAGTATATTTAGGATCCATGTATTTTTGGCAGAAGTACACCAATACAAACTAATTCCATAGCATTAAAGTTAACAGATTTCTCTTTTAAATAAGAAGACACAGACCTTGAGGTGTTAGTTTATCTTTTGAGCTACACAAAAGACTACAAGGATAGCCATCAGTGATTCAAATCAACAACTTAAAAGCCACCACGCTTTCTTTCTCAAACCCATATATTTCCTAATGATGGTACTTAATAGAAACTGCAAATCACTCCAGCTTCAGTAGTCATTTATGAGGAATGAATCTCCCATGTTTATTGCACTAAACTAAATATTGTAAGTCAGAAGTACTATCAGAGAAGCATGGGTACACAGAAACATGTTCCTCTTGGACTGCTGTGCTTTAACTGATGTTATTCTCACAGGTGGCAACATTTAAGATCTCAAAGTTTGCTCAGTGATGAACACTGACACAAAGGTTTGCTTTTTAAGCATACCTTATGCATTTCACTCCTTTCCTTTATAAAGGAAAACTGGGTCAGTGCTCTTACGTTCTTTTTGTTTCAATCAAACTATACATAGTTTTGACAGCATCTTAGTGTTTCACAAACTTTTTCAGTCTTGTCACCTGTTGTCACAATAGTCTCATCCTAAACTGTTCAAGAAAATTTCTTAACTTACTAAAAATAAGATAATTGGTATTCTCCAATTCAAAGGAATGTCTCGTTCACCAGCTGCAATCAGAAGGCACCTTCAGCACTGCAGCTCCTTCCCAAATCCAACCATTTTAAATGTCAGCATTTAAAATACCAACAGGACAAGAGATTATATGCAATACACTAATACATACACACCTGTGCTGAAAGATGCTATGTTTTTAAACACCTGACTCTACAACTGAAGAAACACAATTTGCACAAATGAAGTTACTTGAAACTTCAGAGCTAATCCTTTATTGATGCATGAAAACCAGAAGGAAAATTGTTTTGTTCAACTTACGGATGCTACAGGGCTCTATTTCCCTAGCTGAAAGCCTGAGTTGACTTGCAGATTCATTACGCTAATGGTATACGCAAAAGAAAGAACATAGGCTGACCTTAAGACCCCAAAAAGATGATGAAAACCTCCTGGCTTGAGATAAAGGCAGTTTAATGAAGAATGGCAATGACTATCTGGTTCCTGGCCAGTGGGGCCTCAGAAGACACAGTGGCTGCTTTAGAAGCCAAATGCCTTAGTAATGTCCCAGCTCTTTCCTTGCTCTTCACTTTTATTGATGAGCAGATATTGTGCCATAGGAATGTTCCTTTGGTCAGGTGAGGTCACCTGCCCTGGCTCTGTTCCCTGCCAACCTCTTACCCATTTCCCCATGGGGCTGAAAAATGAAACTGCAGAGACAGCCTTGTTGCTTTCTATCAGTAAAATCAAGCAATCTCCTTATGTTGCTGTGCTTCTGCAGATTTGAAGTTATTTTGTTCATAGCTGATATCAGTTAAGCAAACATGAGGTTTTTAAATGTTTCTCTAAAAATTAAAAGCTTAGTCCTGTATTTAGCCCTCAGTTAAGAGGAATAAATAGCTTCCTCTAGATTGAGCAAAGGCAGAACATGGTGTTAAAATCTCAACTAAGTCACTCGAGATATGATGACAGATCACAAGTTTGTAAGGAGAAAATTCTTTACTTAAAAGAAAGGCTCTTGGAACTCAGAGATGATTTATGTCACCCGTGGGCATTTCTCTCTTCATCTCAAAATAAAAAAAGAAATTGTTAACACAATCCTCTGATCAAAGAGCATCACTAGGAAACAGATTAAAAAAATCTCCTTTTTGTGTTGGAAAAGGTAAAACATCAGTGTCCTCTGGGGAAAAAAGGCAAACTAATCACAAGTAGAGTTATGAAAGAAAGAGTCAAAGATAAAGGATGATTAAACCTGAGCTCTGCTGTAAGATGTGCTGTCAGCCTCCTGTGCAGGCACTCCCCATGAAAAATGCCCAGGCACTGTTCAGGTGAAGGCTGCTGAACTCTCTCTCGAGGTGACAACAGTATTGACCTGCAAGCAGAACCACCAAAGTTCCATTCACGTTTCACTATGGAACAGGTAACTGAAGCAATACAAGGAGAGAGGAGAGAAACTGAGGGGGTGTCTTGTGGTGCTGCAGTGGAAATAAAAGCACCCTGCTGAGAACCCTTAGGCAGGGCTCAAAAGCTGAAGACTTGAAAAACCTACAAGCCTATGAGTAGTGAGCAAAGAAACTGCTTATCTTTGCTTCCTCTAAGCTGTATTCAGAAAAAAGGGAGATTTGCATGGGTAGAGCAGCTAGACTATGACAAGAAATATCTCCTGCTTTCATCAGCTTGCCTCACAACAGAATCAACTCACAGGACCCCAAAGTCTGCCTGTCTACTCAAAGAGGTCATGTTGTTTTTAAGGCTAATACCCTTCAACAGTTTCCAGCGCATCTCGTAACTCCATGGTTGAGTCTAATTCACATGAAGTCATCTTAAAGAAAAACAAAAGTAACATGATATGCTAATCTATTTTATAAATGTCTGCATTTACAGACTAAAACATACGGATTTGGTTTTAATTTTATCTACATAATTTTACTGATGAGCTTCCTAATCCATCCTAAATCACCCTGCATCAATCAGATATCTGTAAATTAATTTTAATACTTTCCCTCACTATCTGCTGTAGAGGCTGTTAGAATATATCACAAGCATCCTTTAGATTTACAAATTTCATATGATACACAAACCATGGAGGGAATACCTGCAATCATTAATCAAAAATGACTTCCTTGCCATTAACATTTGCTTTTTATCTCTGAGAGTTTCCAATTCACAGAAGCAGAAGCAATGGATAAGCAAGGAAAACAGTCAAGTTTTATTTGTCTTTCCATAAGCATTGCTTCTCAGTGAAATCTGCCTGAAGGCTTAGCCTGGTATACAACACATTCTTAGTAAGAGGAATCAAGACACTGGTCTGATAGAAAGGGTCACAGTAGCAACTAATGAAGAGAACCCAGGGGATGCACTTGCATAGAATATATATTTGGCATATACCAAAATAAATCCAACCAAACATAAAGCTTGTTCACAGTTACGCCTCATTTCAGATTTGAATATAGACCACATGTTTGAGGATTAAGCTGGTGAACCCAATCTGTCTCTTCCAGGAAACAGTAATGTAACAATTGGGCTATACAACTGTCAATTACTTCATACGGACCAGCTGTGCATGAAGCATGTTGTGCTCCAAAACACAGACCCTTACTACAGGAAGATGATCTTCTGTAACAAGAGCCTTAAACTCAAAGCATGCCCATGTGTAACTGAGCCAGTGGCCTTTCCACGGGAGGAGAAAGCCTGCACACATCAATAGTGCAAAGAGGACACCCACTATACCTCAGAGCTCTCCCAGTTTGAGGCCGACTTCAAATATCCCTCTTTTCATTAAAACTTCATCTACTGCATGTGTCTTTTTTTTAACAGTTTGTATAGAAAATAAAAAAGGGAAGCTGCACTTACACTTTCTCCATCTCCTTTACTCCTGCCCAAATTACATTTCACCAGACAGCAAGAAGACCTCTATGGAGAGAACAGCCTGCCAAATTCTAGAATTACAGGTTAAAAACCAGACACGAGCCAAATGAGCAGCACAGGATCCATAAATCTCAGGCAACACTAAATTGAACTGAGGCTTATTTTTCCCTTTGATCTCACTCAGCAGATTAACCAGGCTTTGCCAGCGATCAGTACCTAATGCTCTGAAAAAGGACACACAGAACAGCTGACAGGTTTTATAATTCATTTCCAATACTTACGCTCTTTTTTCAACTCTTTTCAAGAGCTGATACTTGCACATGACTTCAGAGGTATACAGAAAAGATGGATAGTAAATTAGGCAAAAGGCCCCTATTGCTTCTTGTCTTGTCTAAGAAAGTAAATGTTAATGTTATGAGTTATGTTAATGTCTTATGCTAGTAAGTTATATATGTATAAGTCATGTATGTTAGTATAATCATACATGTTTTGTGAAAAGCTTCCAGGTAATAACTGCTGAAGCAAGAGCCACATTCTTGCTTACATGGGTCTCTCTTTTTCCTTTAGAAGACGAACTTACAGACTAAGTAAATCAGGTTGTTAAAATGAACTATAAAAATCAATGAAGTCTCAGCTATGAATAGGAATGAAGTGGAAGAAACAACCACTGGTACAATTCACAGTCACAACAAAGAAAACATGAGCGACAAAGTTACTAAAAAATGTCTCTTTTAAACAACTAGAAGTTTCTTATTTTTTGATCCCATAGATTTTCACCATTTGAGGGGTTTCCCCTGTATTCACTTGTCTTATGTGACCATATTACAAGAGCAAGGTACACCACCTTCAATCTTGTTAAAAACTGCACTAGAAAAAGTCCCCTGTAATGGAGAACTCAATTTTGTCCTTCAAATCACCTAGCTTACTAACACAAACATGCATAAGGTTCCATAAGCTTATGCATAACAACTTTATTCCACATATATAACCTTATTACATTACAAACACACAACAGTAAAATAGGCACATTTTAGAAACATCAGTCTGAACATGCAGATGTACATTGCCGTGTGCAGCTATACACCTGCAGGAACAAGATGCAACTGTTGAAACCTTATTCCAAGCTGACACCACAGAACATTTAAGTCTAAAGATCCAGTGCCCATGAGGAAATACTTCCACTTGCAAGCTGACTGTCATACAAGTACTTATGTTTGTATTTTATAGTACGTGTTCAGGTATACAGTGATGACAGGAAAAGGCCATGATAAAAGCACATACCTCATGTTCCAAAATCATTCTTTCTGTTTGCAGCATTTGTATTCATTTCCATATATCTCCATCCTATAATAAAATTTTGTGATATGATAGGCCCTAAGAAGAGATTTTGAATATTTTAATGGAGTATCGCTTCAAGAAGCAAGGTGAACATTTGACTTCTATCATGAAACACCGACATGAATGGTTCCAGTGCACTTCCACCCAGGTCAGAACTACTCCTCTCAAGAATCAGCGCAGAGTTAGCACTGCATGCTGTAGACTCTGGCAGCTTCCCTGTGTCACACTGTGGCAAGCATGATCTGAAAACTCTGAACATAATTCAGTATTGAGACAGGAAAAGAGATTAGAAATGAAAATCTTGTTCAAAGTTGATACTTACGCCAGACCCACCATGTTGCTTAGAGAAAGCTTTATACAGAGAGTTAAAGCTGCTTTGTTAGGCAGCTTGAGAAATATTTTGAGCTGTGGGAATTTCTCCCCAGTTCTCCCTTCTCCCCTCCCCTTTTTAAATAAGAACTTTCATGAACCAGCATTCAACTCCAAACTTCAGAAAGCACAGAGGGCCACTGGGTCACCCGCACCACAATGCCCGATTCAGCAAGTATTTATAGCGTAAATTATGTTTCACTATAAGAAAAATAATTTCCTGTCAAAATGAAAATGCTCCATTTCGACAGCTAATTTATAAGCCTGACCAAAAAACAGACCTCAACCAAAAAGCCTCATTAACTTAATTTTATCTACTGCATACCCATATGGAGAGAGAAAGGACAATTACAGATTCATAATTTTATTATCTGGATGAGAAGACTGATTTTTGAATAGGCAAAGTACAGTCTTACACAGCTATAAATATATAAATTATAAAGATACTGAGCTATTAACCACATCTGCATCAGTTACACCCCTATTTCAATATAGAGTTTTCCTGATGAAATCTAGAATATTTTTAGTACTTTTAAGCTTCAAGTCATCTCGATTTTTCTCTTAGAGAACTTTTATTTTGGAGAGAAATATTGTCCATTATCAGGTTTATTTTGTATTGTTGCCTTCCAAAATAACAGAAAATGTCTGGGGCCCCACACTGTTCTCTCAGAAGTAAAGTACGAATAAACCAGGTTACATTTGTTATATATCTGTGAACATAAATAAATTAGTGCTGTCAAGTTTCATTTAGTAACAATGGAACTTTCAAAAATGCCCTTTTCCAAATGCAAATCACTTCTCAGCAAAAGAGTTTAGATAACTCTAGAGTGTAATCACACTATAACATATCTGAATTCCTGGGATGCTAATGTCTACATTAGTATTCAGTACCTAGTGAGACAGCCTGGCCTGTCCCTGAGAAGAAAGGCCCAGTTCATAACCTTCTGGATTTCAGAAGTGCCACTATCAAAGAAAAGACAAAGAAGGCTCAACCAACCAACCACATAAAGGTAGAAAAAGTGGAGAATTTGTAGAAAAATAAGGAGAGCCCAACAAGTGAGCAGAGCACTAAGCTTCTACCCAGAAAAGTCTGAACACTCGAATGCAGCTGAGTGGCCAAGAAGGATTTAAGGTGCAGAAGCATTTTATGCACTGGTACTCTAACAGTCTTGTATCTTTACAGATACTGCTTTGACCAGCTACATTCTTGGATCTGTACACCCTGAGCTTTGCAAACCTCTAAAAATGTGCATGTGAAACCGCTCATGGAGAGCACTGACTTCCATTAGCAGAACAATCAGAATGATGGAAAGCAGTCATCACACTGGAGATTTATTTCCAATAAACAGGCTGAAACATTAGGAGGCTTACTTACAGATCCTATTTTCTAAGGTGAGAAAGTTGTATTCTAGATTCATCATCTACTGGCATTTACTGTTTCCACTGGAAGAACTGCAATAAAGATGAGTCTCCCCTGGAGAAGAAGAATAGTGAAGCCATTTCCAGAGCCAGGATCTTGTATATCCTCTTTGCCTGTACCTCCTCTATGGCTGTACATAACAGGAGAGCAGAAACTCTATTGGTACATGCTACCAACATTCTGAAGCATTTTTAAAGGTATTTGTTTTTATCTGTATCACACTAGAAAACCTCCTCATCCGCCAGGAAAATTACACATCAGTTCTAGTGTTGGCCATCCTTCTTGCTTCAAAATAACAGACAAAAACCATGCCCACATGCACATCTCCTCTCCTATACACTAGTGAGTCTAGATGCAAATCCACAACGAACATAAAGTACAGTGTTACAACAGAAAACCAGTGTATGCTCTTAACACCACTCCCAACAAAAAGCAGTAAGTATCACTTTCAAGCTTAAACTATTCCAGCTTAATGCACCTGGAATTAATACACCTGTATTAATACACAGCACATCATAAACTCCTGAAAATAAGTAACTGTTGGAACAAGGATAATTATTTTTCTACCTTTTTTTTGAGAATTCATTCCATTTCTACAGGTTTTAACTTCGGTTTTAGATGCAAACAATAGAGCTTCAGAATACCAGCACTTTCAAATAGCTTGAAAATAGAACTATCACTGATAGATTTCATTCAATGAAAATGACATTAACTGTCAACAAACTAAATACTACGAATGAATTAGAATTCCTTTTCTTCATTAAACTCTCCTAATCACACAATTACTGCTTGTTAGAACAAGTTCCCCACACAGTCCTTCTGTCAACAACAAATAATCAGCTTCACCCACCTGAAAATTCAGATAAACTATACGAAATAATAATGGGGAGCCTGCATAAGTCCACTCTTTGTCTTCATTCAAAGCATGCTCAAGCAAACAGAAAAACACAGAGCAGATTCAGTGAGACTGAACAGCGCGCTCATCTGCTCTGTTATCTTTCTAAAATGCAGGTATTTCGGGTTCATTCAGGCAGCCACAAAAACCATTATCAGCTGAAAACATGCTCCATTTTCATCTAACAATCTTTTACACTTGTCACAGGAATGTTATAAGCATTATTACGTTCAATTTAATCAGTAGAAAAAGACAAGACCCACTGGTCATGTGCCTGGGAGAAAGCCTAAATCCATCTCAGACACACCAGAAACACCAACTCTACTAAAACATCACAGGCAGTTTCTTTCCTTGATCACCTATGGCAGTTTACCACGTTTTTGATAGGTAAGACCTGGGATTCCCATGAATGCCTCAAGTTTCTCATCTGAAGCCATGGGTCTTGCCTTAATCCACTCTTAATCTTCTCTGTAATTCCCAAAAGAAAGAACCCTGAAAAATGAGGAAGTATTCCATGCAATTTCTCTGCCCCAGTTTACTGAATGAAATCAGATTTGGCCCCATTGTCTTACCCGATACAAAACTGAAGAAGTCAGCTCAAATCAAGAATATTCATGCAGAGAGCAGAGTAATGTATTTTCAAGAAGTTCTTAGCATTTTTAATACAGGATTAGTGAATGAGATACCGCAAGCTGTGATGATATTAAAATAACCATAAGAATCCAGTAGGAAAAGAGCTTTGCTGGCAATCTTATGTCAGAACAAATACCCTAGATTAAGGGATCTAAGCAATGAACTGTCAAACAAGACCTCTGAGGATGTTTACAAGATGAATGACTGCTTCAAAACACTTACAGACCTTTCCTGTAATGCCCAATGAAAGCTAAATCTAACAGTTATGCTAACATCCCAGTCAAGCTACATCACATTAACTGCAACACTCAACAGAACACATCGAAGAGGTATCCTCCTTCTTATGGGAATGACACATAAGGACATTAGAAAGCCCAAGTCTCAGATTCTTAACACCCGACTTTGGATCCAGCACATCCACAATCACAGAAACAACACTTGGAATGTGTAAAATTGAGGGGAAAATAAATGTACTGTAACAGTCTGAAGTCTCTCTAGCAGAAACATCCAGTGATTCTGATACTCTGCTGCCTGCACAACATAGCCAGGAGTTAATGTTGTTAGAAAGCCAGTGAACAAGAACCACACTTCCACATACTCATTATCATGTTCTGCTCTAAACACACAGCCCGTACAAGAGGAAAATGCATTATTTTGCATCCTGCCAAAAAACTATCAGAGGCTTTTTTACCAACTATCAGTGTTTGAGATGACACAGACAGCATCAATGGTTAAAGTGTCTGTAATAGAAGCTGCTAATGGAAATCCTTCTCTATTGTCAAGTCTTTACTATCATCCTATCACCACCTACACTGCGTAACTTTCTTTTGTTTCTTCCTAACTTTGATGCTTTTCTATCCAAATGAGTATATCATTAAATACTTATTTTCCTAATACTAGTTATAAACCCACTGGGATTCCATATCCTTGTTGTGTAACTCAAATGATGCATATGCATGTACCTATGTATCCATAAAGACCTTAAAAATACCCAGTGGTTGCAGGTGCAAAACTGCATGTGCTATAGCCAGGTTTTATTTATCTTAACAGTGGGCTTGGTACTGCCTTGGGTACAAGTAGAAATAAAATTTGCTATTCATTTTGAAGAGCAATAAGGAAATTAGAAAAGCTCTAAGAAAATTAGATGTGCACCTCCAAGTTCTATTAGAGCCTTTGAAGCTTACAGCAACATTTAATTGAGTGATACATTTCAGTTCAGTAATTGAGAAGTTAAAGGGAAAGACTGAGGGAGAAGAGAGGCTTCAGCAACTGCTTGTCGGTATTGAATTGTAAATAAAGGTTTAAGCCACTCAAAATTCTATCTTTTGTGTGGATTTCATAAAGTCTTCAGAGATATCAATAAGTATTATTCAAGGCCTACAGGTGTCTCAAATTCCTCCGATGCCCTGGTGACTTTAAAGTGCTTTTAAATGTATGTTTCTATAACTACTATTATGCTTTCTAAACAAGCAAATTAAAATTCCTTCGACAAGGAAGGCAAGGATTACTTAAATTCATTATAGACTCATTCCCAACTTCCATTTGCTGAAAATCCACTTTGTGAGACAAGGCAAAGTGTATATAGCATAAATACTTCTCATTTTTTCCATTTTTTTCCCATTTACTTCCCTCAGTTTAGCTCTGCAAGCTCCCCAGGAAGCTTCTCAAAAGTATGTACTCTAAATTTTAATCAAGGAAAACCAGACTAACAGTTACATTGGACCTCTAAATGTTCTACACTCCCTAAGCAAACTAGAACTGAATTGCAGCTTACCAAAGTAATGGCTAGATTTTCCAGATACAACTGATTCCCTAACAAAGAGCAGTTTAATTCTCCTATGCCAAATACGCATGAGGGTTAAACAGAATAATAATAAACTCAAGTTATGAGAATGCATTTCAATGAGGCGTGAAGAAACCAATGATACGATTACAGGTGACAATCTAAGATGGAGATGATCACTTTATGTTCTGTAGGAAAATACATACTTCAGCAGAAGCAATCTTTGCTGGCAATTAAATAAAGATACCTGTCATGTTAGAGGCGTTTTCTTCATACTTACTAGCTAGAATAGAATCAGAAATGAAACTCATGGGAAAATTGCTCAGGAAAAAGCTAAACTCAAACTGAAGGAGTTAAAAAAAGGGATGAACATTTGTCTGAATAATCCCTTTGAGACTAATATCATGGATTTTTTGTTCATAGTGCAGGAACACTGTAAACTCAGAAGCATTATGACAGCCAACTGAATTTGTCCCAGCTTTGCCTGAAAAAGGGCTGATACCAACCGTTGTTAAAATGCTTTATTAAATGACTAACTGCCTCACACCATGTCCCAGTTGTGAAAAAGCCTTAAATTCTCCTGGGTTAAAACTGCAAGTAGACATAAACCCTGATGACAAAGATTCTGTGTTGATATTGTACTGCTTCTCTTGCTTTATGAAAAGGATGCTCATATCTTCCTGGGATGCCTTTACAGGAATGGGATTATGCAAGTGAAACAGGAGAAAACCAGCTGGCACTGCCAAAAAAAAAACCAACCCACTTATCTAATAAGCAGAGGCTCAACTAAGATCTTTACAACATAACAGGCTCTGTTCACCTACAAAGGATCTATAATATTTTAAGAAGACATTAAGAATCATTATCAGTTACTGTCTATACAAGACTGGGCATACAAGACCTATTCCCCTAAGTTCTTCTGAAACATATATACAACTGGCAGTAATTTTCTGTCTGGTACTTTACTGTATAAACAGCCTGTTAGAAAAGTCACCATCACCAGCAATGCTCCTCCCCAGCTAAATCCCTCTTTCAGCTTTGCCAGACTGTCTTTTTAAACAGGAAGATGAAGCATACAGGCTTTCTTTTTTTCTTAAACAAGGATGCTATTTAGGCTTAAACTTTTTCTATAAATATCACTTTTAAGTCTTCATCTGAAAATACTTCAAACATTGAGATTAGCCTGCACCCAACTGCTCCACCCACACACCACTAATACAATGCTGCCAGAAAAGCAGAACTTTCCATAAGCCATATTCGCAAGTCTGTGACTCAAATATTTCATTTTCTTCATCTTTGCTTTAAACAATGTGCGTAGACAATACTTCATATAAACTACAACGACCAAGTGTCACTGTAAGTACAAACTTGTTTCATTCTGTTTCTTGATGTATATCTAGGGCAAGTGTAAGTTCTTCTGAAAACCACATTAGAGGGCAAGAGTGACTGGACTGGCGACATCGAAAAGGAAGACAATGCATTAAGGCAACAAAGAGGTGTAAGGCCAGTTTGATTCCTCATCATGACAAAGGAGTGAAATTTGGATGAATAATTAACTACTGTCAGATTGTTACCATTCTCCCTTCTGAGTGAAAGAGCTGCACTATGAGTTCAACTGCACTGATCCATAGCCAAAAGGGGAAGAGACAGACCCATATTCCCTGTGCCCACCACCCTTGCTGGGCCTCAGCTGTCCATCCCCTCCCTTGCATTGCTTTGGCACTCCTTCAGCTGTATGATGAACTGATTCAGCTTGCTAAGCTGGCAAAAAAGGATACCACCAAAGGAGAAAAAAAAGGAAGTGAGAGGAAGAGAAGGGGAGGAGCTTGGCTGACTGTTTTTGGTGGCAGCCAGCCATGAGATCAGCTCTGCTGCATTATGTAGCTGCCCCATGAATGTGAAGCTTCGTGAGACTGAGCTGACATAACTGCACACCACTGCAATTATGAGGAGGATGTGCTGCTCCTTCCCTCCTGGCCACACATTCTCCACTATTTCCCTTGCTACAGCCCTGCTGTTTGTCTGAACCCTCAGCAAGCCAATTCAGCTTGCTAACCAAGCAAAAGAAAACATTTATTTTTCTATTTCCTACCTGACCAGCAAGCAAAATTGGCTCATTCAGGGGGAGACAAGCTCCAGAAATGGCTCCAGAGAGAGTGCTGGGTGCTCTGCTGGCAGTCAGGCTTTTTTGGGTGACAATGAGTGAGTCCTGAGATAAGCCTAGCAGCAATGAAGGAACCTGAGACTGCAATTCTCATACCAACCTTGCTTCTGCCTTCTCCCACCATTGTGCCAGCACAGGTGCTCCTCCACACCTTGATGAAGTATATTAAACAAACAGGAAAACTCTCTTTTCTTTGTAAAGAGTTGAATTGGCTCATTAAGAAGTCAGTTAAACCCTTGCACCAGCAAGGAAATGGGTGGGATTCTGAAGAAAGGAGAGAGAGGGTAGGGCTTATGTAAACTTAAAATGTCAAAGAAGCACAGCTTTGAACTACAGTGAAGTGCACTTAAATACAGAAGCCAAGGTTTACTGAATTCAATCTGAAATGGGTGTTTACTGCAAGGCAAACTTTATGATGAATGATGCTTTGCTAAGAAATACAAATGTCATTGCTGCTTCATTTAGATGAACAAAGGACAGAAATGAACACACACAATTAGCTTTAAAATTGTGTAATGATAAGAGATAGTTTGTCATGTTTTCTATTACTTCCAGTATCATTATTAACCAGATCATCTACGCATTCACCTTTCTCCATGATTTTTGAAGGCAATGCAACAGCATCTACAACATAAGCATACAGGATTTACTACAAATCAACCTGAAGACATGACAATGCTATTTTCTCTGTCACATACACTGGTGGCCTGGTTACATAAATCTTGTAATTAAGGGATTTAGACTCTAATGCAATCTTGGAGCGGAGATTCATTCAAAATTCAAGAGCAACTGCAGTAGGACTTCTCTCTTGGCCATTTTCCAGACAGTACAAGCATCAAGAATGCAAATCTGAATATAGAATACAGATTAAAGGATAGAAATAGAAGCCCTTCAGAAAAGGCATCAAAATAGACAAGGGAAAACACTACACTGACAGAAGAAAAAAATCAAACAGTGGGTTTTCCCACCCAGAGCTAGAGGAGATATTCTTCAACAGCAACAAACTTACACTTAAACGAAAGTCACCAAGCAGTTACAACTCACCTCTACTGATGTTGCAAATGAAAAGCTTTACAGTCCCTTAGGACAGGCGATAGACATATTCAGTGTAAGAGTTCACACTGCTATTTTCTACCAAAGGACTTCCCTGTCAGACTGCTGGCTTATCTGCCAAAATAAACTCCTCAGAAGATTATATTATAGGAGCACACCATATTGCCTTATGTAAGACACTGCTGTTCATGTTCAGCAATTCTAAATTGAAGCAGATCATCCAAACATTTCAGCCAAATACAGAATGACACATACAAACCTCTATGTGTTTTTAATGGTGGATACATGCCTGATGCATTCCACCAAAACCATTAAACCATGGAATGGTAACACTACAGACTTCTGTTTGTCCTGCTGTTCTTGAAACTAATGATCCAGACTTGTCAATACTGACTTCTAATGATGGTTAAGTCCTTGAAACAGTCACCAAAAAAAAAGCACATTCAGAAAACTAAGAAATGGTGAATTATTAGACAGAAATACACATCCTTTTAAAATCAAGTTTTCACTATTTTTAGAGCTCAATCCTGTTACAATTTAAGTCATGCATCATTTCATATTACAATTCCAAGTTTATGTTCTCAATTCCAAGAGCAAATGCATTCCATTTCAGCTAAGTTCACAATGAAGGTCAAATCTGTGAATCCATATAGAACCAAAGTTTACTAGTAGGTAGGGAATAGTCCAAATATATCTTGACTGGCTGTAACTCAAGTAATTATCAGAAAAATATACTTGTAAAAGTAGAGGCTGAATAAAAAAAGTATAAAAATCAACAATTGGAGGCTGTGGGATGAGAACAGTGAGAGGTTTCACAGGAAAATAATGTTTTTTACAAAAAGTTTATGCCAAAGGCATTTTGACAATGACCTGAACGCTTCTTCTGGTTTTCTTTCCCAACTGCACAAATACTTGACTTGAATACCACATGCACTGCTTTTTCTTGCAGCCTGAAGTAGTGAAATAAGAGCTTCATTCTAATGTAAGAAGCAAAAGTGATTCAGTCACTTCTGTGCAAGGTTAAATAAGCCATAGCATAGTTAGCTGCTTTTCCCCCCCAAATGAGTGACAGACATTTTCCAACTGCTAGTATTCCTTTTCGGTTGGACACTAAAGAGATGCTCTTCAAACAAACTTCCTGTACACATTCCAGGATTCACTGCATACCATAGGGTAAGTGCTTTGATGTTTCTGTTTCACTATCACTGCTGCAGCCAAAAAATAGCCAATATTCACTACTGATAACCATGTTTCTATACTGATTTTCATCCTTCTTTTTTTTTCCTCTGACACTAGTAGAGAATAAGGCCAACCATTCACTTCATTAAAAAAATACCCAAACCAAAAAACAACTAAAAAAGAACCACTTCCCTCTGGCATTAACATTCACATCTTTAGATATATTTTACATTTATACAGCTGACAGAACGAAGAATAAACATGACTATAGGAAAAATACTGACACAAGTATTAAACCACAGAGCAACTGATCTTATGTGCGTGCAGAGTAATGAACTCCCTGATGGAGTTTTCAACTTGGAAAACCCTATGTGTCTTCTATTTTAGATTCCTTTCAACAGTTAACTAAAGGCCTTATTCATGAGGTAAATTTATCTTGGGAAATGCCCTGAAAGCACAGACTGTACTTTTCCTATGTACAGTAGCTTACAATTTTCTGAAGATTTATCACACACATAAGAGATTACATTTCGTTATTTCCAAAACTGATGATATTATACATACTATACAGTAAAAGGATTGTTTTCATGAGGCTTCTCTTCTGAACAGACTCACCTGATTATATAAATCTTCTCATTAAGGGATTTAGGCTCAATCATTTTACCCTTGTTTCTTTATTGTCTTCTGTTTATTTATTGTTACTGCAGCAGCTGAAAGAAGCATTTGGAAAGATCTCACAAGGAAAAATTCTTGTTGGCTTTTCACACTATGTGCCCAGCCAGCTTCTGTATAACCACACAATAGCTAGTGAATTATAGAGTGTGGTTTTTAATTTATTGCAAGATTTCTTTCTTCTTTTGGCAACACAGGTCTCTAATCTGAAAACCACAGCGAAAGTGTAGATGGGCCTGGATTCTCGTTTCAGTTCATTCTTTGGCCATGATGTGAAATATAAATCAGCCATACAAATGCAACATACCTGAAGTTTGCTAACATTTCTTTGACACTGAAATGTGGGAATCTGACATCAGAAAGCCAAAGAAAAAGAACATAAAGATGTATGGGGAATGTTTATATAACTATGAAATTGTAAGCACTACTCTTTTGTTGTTAAAGAGTATGACTCCATCTCTTGAGAGCACCATCTCCCACTCAACTGATAAGCTTAAAAAACTGAACAGAAAAAATAAATGTTATATTTTAACAACTTATACACTTAGGCTATATTTTAAATTATGATCTACATAAAGGAATGTAGCTCTAGATGACAACCAACTTGATCCAATACTTCTAGGTAAGGATACCAACTTCCTTTAGGTTTAGACCCTTCTCCTATTCCAGGCCATTTTCTACAAGGATAAATACACAAGCAAGCTTTACTCAAAGTAGCTGAAACATGTCTCAAATTTTATTTATCTATGTAATAAGAAACTTGGATCTCTGAACACAGGAAAGCCCATTTACTTCCTGATCTAAAGAACTCAAGGAAATTTAAAGAGATTTAAAGGACCAAACCTACACACCCCCAGGAGGATGGTTTTGAAGCCAGTACGTAGGTATGATTCTGTATGAGCATCTTAAGAGTTCTGAGTGACATTATGAAACCTTTGGTTTTGACTCATGTGAAATCTATGCATTCTTTGGCACCAGTATTTTAATGACCAGGACGTGACAAGCTACACAAAACACAACACAGACCCTCACCTTGAAAGGGTTGCACTGCCATCAGACGTGGGACAAGGAAGGGACATTACTGCAAACATGGACAAACCATTTTGCACTAGAAATGTATGAAGACAGGCTGAGAAAGTTGGGGCTGTTCAGCCTGGAGAAGAGGAAGCTGTGCAGAGACCTCATATATATACCTTCCAGTATCTGAAGGGGGCTATAGCGATGCTGGGGATGGACTCTTCATTAGGGACTGTAGTGACAGGACAAGGGGTAAAACAGGTTAAAACTTAAACAGGGGAAGTTTAGATTGGATATAAGAAAGAAATTCTTTCCTGTGAGGGTGGTGAGGCACTGGAATGGGTTGCCCAAGGAAGTTGTAAGCACTCCATCCCTGGCAGTGTTCAAGGCCAGGCTGGATAGAGCCTTGGGTGACATGGTTTAGTGTGAGGTGTCCCTGCCCATGGCAGGAGGGTTGGAACTGGAGGATCTTAAGGTCCTTTCCAACCCTAACTATTCTATGATTCTATGAAAGCAGGACAATTATGTTCAATTAAAAGATCAACTAAGAAATGAACTGATGATAATAGAAAAAAAATGAGGTGCCATGTATTCAGAAACAAAGACAACCACCTTCTCTGTTATGCTTTGTTACTGTATATACTGAATGTGGTGGCTGTGTCAATTTTGCTTTGCAATCCTTTCTGAACACAGAATACATTTATCAGTCCTGAAGGGCTGGGGTTTTGGTGGCTTGGTTGTTTGCGGGGTTTTGCATCAATTCTCAGTATCAACTTGTGCACATTTTAACACCGCTCAGGAAAAGGTGGTTTAGGCTTTTTTGTTGGGTTGTTCTGGGTTTGTTTTTTTTTTTTTTGTTGTGTATGGTTTGTTTTGGTTTTTTTGTTTGGTTGTTCTGGGTTTGTTTTTTTTTTTTTTGTTGTGTATGGTTTGTTTTGGTTTTTTTGTTTGGTTGTTCTGGGTTTGTTTTTTTTTTTTTTTTTTCATTAAGCTGCTCTTGTGCTGGTAACAGTCTCAGTTTCAGGTTCTTTGTCATGTTTCCATTCTGCTGTAATTCAGCCATACCAGACAGAGGTCTGAGTTTAGGGGTTTTATTGTTTGCAGTGAGGTGTAACTTCCTCTTGGTAAAAAAGCTTCATCCTACATCCTCCAAGTTTTATGTTGATGGGGATTATCAATTAGCTAGAAATCGAGTTTGTCTTTTACTGTATCTGTACTTTTAGCTTTCTGCTTTTTCTTTATATCTTCATGGGTTGTTCTTCAACAAAATCCCTCTCAGCAACCGCCAGCATTAGTTCATAGTGGCTGTTTTCTCATCAGTCTTGCAATCTGATTTGATTATGTCTGAAAAGTTTGATAGGCTTTTTATATATGCAGGTTCAGGTCTCCCAGTCCTATTTTCACTCACTTTGATGGTTTTTTTTTCTGCATTAAGTTTTACTTAAACTAAAATTTTACCATTACAGCTTAAAGATAGTAGACCTGACAGAAAAGCCCAGTGACAGAGGTACATTTGCCTGTGGTTACCTCATCTTTGCACACACTGCCTCTCTCTTAATTCCTTCTGGAAATACACATTGTGTTGTTTTACAAACATCATTATCATTTTCATTTCCTTTTCAGGGAGTTGTCTATCAGCAGTCATTATTATAGTGCCCTAACTATGTCAACTCCACATAAAAGTTCCAGCCTTCTATCCAAACATCCCTCAGCTCCCTTCTCAAAAGCCTATAAGGGAACAGAAGGAAACACAATATAAAAGCACTGGAGCATATGTCTATACACTTCCACCATCAAAATAGAAAAATCACTGACCCAGAAATACCCTGAACTGTGTATGGTTCTCTAAAGACCAGAAGCAATCAACAGAATGTATCTTGGCTCGACAGCAATCATAATAATACTTTTCTTCTTTTTCCCCCTCTGTTTTTTGTCTTAAACAAGTGTAATTGTAGCCTCTTGTGGTGTGCAATGACGTCTGGGGTAAGAAGGTTGGAAGCAAAATCAGGGTGTCCCAGAAAACATGGAAATACAGACACTGACTTAAATGAAACTAGAAATCTAACCTGTCAGGAAGAAAAAAAGGACTGGCTTAAATATGTTTCTTGACAGAAAACCTTTTTAAAGCTCTCTTAAGCATGGCATCCACTGGAGTGCCATGGAACAGGTCTTTTGCTCCACAACGCAGCAGAGAGCCCTTTCACAGCAGATGGAAAGGAACCAGCACAGTGGAATTCTGTCCCAGTGATGAGACTACTTGGCTTCCCTAGCAAAATTAATTTGGTTTTTTATGTGCTCTGTTCTACATCTTATTTGTTGGACTGTTAATATGAAACACGTGCTTGTTTGCAGCGCAACCTTCAAACTCTTTGTTTTTCTCCATCTACTTAGGCAATACTAGATGTTTCTGGTAGGCTTTAACCTAACCATTTACTCATAACCTAATCATTTACTTGTCCCATTAAGTCCAAAAGTGATGCTTTTTATGTTACATTTTATAACATAACACCTTAGAAATAAGCACTTTTAGCTAATGTCACCTTAAACTGAGAAGAGTCTTTAAAATTCTCTCAAACAACTGTTCATGACTGCCGCATGTGTGGCATTATGCATTTTTATTTTGATGTGCAAAAAGAGCTGCTTTATACCCAATCCCATAGTAGAACTAAAAAAAAAAAGGCAAACAAAAGGCAAACAAAGCAAGCATGTCTCTCTCTAAATGCTTGCTTTAAGGGTGCCACCACCTATTTGAGTTAAGAATGAATTAGCACGCAGTAAGACAGCACTTCCTGAAATTTCTAGCATACAAAATACAATCATACTGCTATACTGCCTTGTCAGGAAAGAAACTGTCAAAACCTAAACCTACTGGCTTCTAAGCTGTATAATAATCTTATGTGTCTTGTGTAAATATACTAGCTACTAAATTGCATGCTTTAAAACAGAAAAAGACACAGTTCTTCCATGATATTAGTCAAAGACTGGTTCTGCAGCAAGGACAGAAACACCGCTGATCTTTTACTTAAAGAAAGAAAAGCCTACACAGTAGGCAAAACCCTGAATAACCTTATCCCGCTATGTTTGGATTCCTAAGAAATGCCATCAAAACTCATGAAGCTTTGGTTGAGATAAAAGCAATAATAATAATAATAATCCTTTGTTGAACATCAAGAACAACTTAGTAACCATGTTGCATATGCAGAATTCCAAGCTGCCTTCACACACAAACTGCCATAGTGACAGTAAGTCAGTGAGTCTTTCATACATCAGTCCCTTTGATCCAAACATGCAAGAAGCTCATGCCCAAACACACTCACCAAATCTTCATGCTTCAATTCACAAAGGACAGAACAGCACTTTCAGTGTCAGACTCGTAAAGCAAGAGCAGGAAGGCAAACAGAAACTGTTACACTGCTTATTATTTTGTTCTAACAATAACTGGCATTTTTTCATCCATTTTTTACCATTACAACCAATTTCAGAGTGCTAACACAGCTCCTGATGGTTCACCAAATTCCCACTAAACCATCATAACCAACCTTCTAAAAGACTGGAAAAGATTTGGCAATATAAGTTTCCAACACAGACAAATCAGTATTACTGATTTTGCCTTCTCCTCCCAATCTTCGCATACGAATTACCTTTTTTGAACTCCTTTCTGTCACTGCAGATTCCTTACTCCTGTATTTCTCAATATAACTTTCCAAACTACAGTGCTCAGAAAGCTCCCCAATCCTTTCCTTTCTACTGATTCTCAGGGGAAAAAACTCACATGCACAGCATTTCTTACCCCATTCCTGTCATCTAGCAGTCTCACTGGCCAGTGGACATCACAAACCATTCCATTAAACTGTGATATGCTCTGAGGGTTTCACAGCAAGCATCTAAGAATGCTCTGTGTGTCTGTGGAGAGTACTTGTGAGTTAGGCTTGGAATGACATGCTGAGCTTATCAAAAAGACTGCTGGACCTTGCAACTGCATAAAAAAAAGCTGTCAGGGTAAGACAGGGAAAGGCATTCATGTTTGATGAGAAAGGTAAAAGTATTTAGGTTTAAAACTATTATTTTCTGATTGAAAACAATCAAAGGTTAAGGAAAACAGGCATTTTGTTGTTTAACTGTATTCCAAATTGTGCCTTTATTGATGGAACAGAGAATTCTGGCAGGGAAGGTGGTTGATGCAAAGGAAAAGTGGATGAACCCAGGGAATGCATTGAAATCATCTGCTGAAGGAGGAAAAACAACAAAGTGGGCTACAAATGTTAAAGAGGCAGCAGCAGAGGCCTGAGCGTCAAGAAAATGAAGGGGACTGAACAATAGGAGGATATTGCTGGGTATCAAAGGACAAAGTCCAATGGCATTATATGTGCAAAAGCAGCACATATTACTCCAGTTGTTTGTATTAGTAGGTGTGAAGGTCAGCTACTCATGGGCACTTAATGTCAAATGACATTAACAAGGACAAAACAGGATCCTACTCTAAAATTGTCATTTTGGTTTTATATCTATCTTCTATTATACAGAAGTCAGTAATCTGAAAGGCTTTAACAGGGACTAGCAGCCAAAAGAATTACTAATCTAAGCATAAGTAGCTCAACAAATACAACTAGGAGTGAAGAGAAATGGTTAAACCATTTTGTGCTAAAACAAACAAACAAAATCATTCTTCAATTCAGGCTTAAAGGTTCTCACTTCTTCCATAACAGAATACAGATGATTCACAGCTGTTTGGCATCTGTCACACTTCTACCTAGTAAATGCATTCCTTTTGTCATTGGAGAGCTCCAAACACATGAACTGGAGTGCTCACAGCCAGGTCACCAGAGTTTGAGCATCCTGAATGTCACTGAATGTTCCTCATACATTTCTGATAGTGGAAATCAAGAACTGGAGACCTGCAGGCACAGTAATATGAAAGCAGTATTTGCTTACCTATGCCTAACAAAAGCCATTTTCACTTAGTACAGCTACTTTGTGAAGCAATCTGAAAGCATCAGCTTTCAATTCAAAGACAGATTTTTTTATTACATACAATGTTAGCAAATAAACAAACTTCTTGCAGTTAGAAAGGCAGGAAAGTGGCAGTTCCTCTGATTTACACTCAGAGCAGTCTCATGTCTACTGGGTGATTCAGAAAATACTGTTGTTACTGCACTGCAGTATTTTGCAAATACAGGATAAGCCAAACTGTGGTTATTTTGTTTTGAAATGCAGAAGCTTTTGGCCACATGAAACCAATTTTATGTATGTCACTGATTCAAAATAAAATGTTCATGTATTACTTTTGGCATCGAATTATTATATTGTATCCCATGGAAGAAGTCTCTCAGTTGAAACAGCTGTGCAAAGTACTCAAACTGGCTTGCTTGCTTCCTCTTTGATAAACCCCTCGCCTGCTTGGAAATTCCTATTTTTTCCAGGCCTCAGTTTGGTAGGCTTATTTGGCAATCTGTCATCTTTCACAGGCATGCACTCGCTCATTTCCTAGCAGCTGTGGACATACAAATTTCCATTAAAACCTACACAAATCCACTTAAGAGATCAGATTCAGGAGCTTTTAATCTGCTAAAGCAAGAAAGACTAACAGCAAAGCATAAGTTCTTAAAATGAATTACAGAAAGAAGATATAAATGTGATATTTACCCATCTTCTGTTCTAAAAGTTAAAAATGCATCCAGTTTTCATGATAGTACAAGCACATGTAACAAGAGTGTATTTGAAATTAATGCCGGCTAGCCCATAATAGTGCCCCAAACATGAAGAACAAACATTTTTCCTAAATGCAATATTCTAAAAGGAATGAACAGCAAGAAATATGAAGTTCTGGACCAAAGATACACCTAAACCACTTGCTCTGTACGTAAAACCACTGTGAGAGGGCATGGGATTTGCATACAACAGGCTACATCTGGACACTGATGTAATGCAGAGCTCTCGTTGTTTGTAAATTCCTGACAACTAGAAGCTCTGAAACAACAGTAAACGCTTAATACTCTTTCAATCCAACAGAAATACATATTTACCCAACAGAGCATGTTAAGACAGTTCTGTAGCCTATTCATGACTATGTGGCTAAGGCCACACAGCCTTGCTTTTAGCAGAAGTGTAAGAAGTGTTTCAAGCACTATTAGGGCGACCCCCCCCCTTCTCCCCCTGCACAAAGATTATGGAAGTCCTTCATGCCTTTCAGAGCTGCAGGAAGTTGAAATAATGACTAAAGATTCTTTGGTTATGCTTTCAGACTTGTCTGTATAATTCTCAAAACTCAGATTCTGATAAGGTTACCTTGCTTTGTCTCTGAAGGAACTACCTATCCATAGTACATGCTTGTCCATATTCAGATTTTCTCAGATGATAACTATTGGAGGACCAGTGGCATAATTCCTTGGTAAAGTGGCTCAAATTTAGACAGGCACAATGAAAATACATATTGGAAGACAATTATGGAAACTGTTCCTGCATAAGGGTCTGGTTTTGCAATAGGCAGATAAGCTCCTTCTCTTTGCCAGCTGCTCACACATAATTATGTACAGTCAGTGAAGCAGATTACAAAAGTAATGGGTTTAGAAAGAAATTTATTCCCTTGTAAAATTTATTATTTGTGCTTATAGACTTCTCTAGTAAAAGCTCAACACTGAGAAAAGATTGCACTTGAGGCTACTCATCAAGAATACTACAAACAAGTCCCAGAGTCACACAGACAACCATCACTTTGCCTTCCCGCACAACAGGGTAACTAGCTCACTCATAACTATACTTATAACTATGGAAAGCTTCTGACTTGACCCAACACAAACCATTCCACTATTTTTTTACTAGATGAAAGCAAACAGATTTTCACTATTGTTTTCATTAAAGAAAGTTGAATTGTGCTTCATATCTAGCTACTTGCACCTGGTATTCTGCTATAAAAGGAGCCTTTGGACTTCACCTATCCTTAAAACAGAACTTGAAACTAAAGTATTAGAGAAAATACGCTTGTTACTGAGGCATGTAATTTCTTCCTTCCTCTTTATTCTAAAGTTGTTCACATTACCTACTTGATGAAAAAAGCCCAAGCAACCTGAGATGTGAGTCACACACAAAACATGGCAGATTCTTATCACTGGGACCCTTTTCTCACCAGATAGCTCTATTTGTGTTCAGCAGTATCTTCTATTGTACAAAATAGCAAGACAATAGACTCAAGCATTGGAACTCGACATCAATGTGTTCCATGGATATGGCTTCATTATAAAAGCCATGAAAGAGATAATTTAAAATATGGCAGAACACCAGAAATTTATTTGCCACTTGCAATTCTAGAAACCATCTTTGGTTTCTAGAACATGGCAACAAGGTCCATCAAGTTTCTTCTCCTTCCACTAAGCTACACTTTCGCTCATTCTCTCCTTCCCATGGTCTCCAAAAGGGCAAGGGATGCTTCCTCCAGCACGACCTTCACCTCTTCAACTTAGGAGTCAAAATTGTTTATTTGCCAAAGAAAATGTATTCATTTTCTATCACTAATACATGTTTACTTATAGAGCTCTACCAACAAAGAGGAAAATGGGAATTCACTGGACATGGCATCAGCATCATCATTACTTCAACAATCCCATTCTGTTTGACATAAATTGAGCTACACGTAAAGCTCTTAACTACTCCCAAAATGCCCATTTATAGCAGTATGCCAAGCAGTGCTGTCAAGAGGGGACATGCCCCACGCCACCTGCAATCACTGGATTTTAAAGAAAACTGCTTTAAAAGCAAAAGGGTAATAATTAATCACTTTTAAATTGCAGGAAATAGCTATTATTTAAGTTCTTGAATAATAATACATTAAAATTTGTGGGGGATTGTGCTTTATATATGAGTAAGCTAAAAGAATGAAAATGTGAAGCAGTAAATGAAAGGGTCAGCTGTCACACACTTCCTAAAGGGAGGAGGCAAACATCTAGCAAAGAAACACAAAATCCATTACAAGTTTGAACCCGCAACTTTGTATGAGTAGACACAGATCTTACAAAGCAGAACAGAGCCCTCTAGTACCATTATTCTTTCAGCCAAGTGACAGAACCAAGGGCTCACAAAAGTGACTTTGTACAGTTTAACTGGGCTATAGCCCACAAAAACTGCTATTGCTGTCGCCCAGCGTGCTGACAGGAAATAGTTGCTGCCTTGAGCCTTGATCTACCCACGTGAAATGGAGCTTGCTGGCTGACCACAGACCGGCCTCTGTTCTCTTTGTAATTGTCAACATCTGCTCAGCAGATCTATGAATAATTTTATGACAGAAAAACAAGAAAGATCTCTCCTACTGACTCCAAAGGTTGTTGGGTTTGTTTTTGTCTTTTTAAACATGTGTAATGTGACACTGAGATTAAGAGAGCCTGGTTTGCTCATTGGTTGAGATCTGCATCCTTCTGAAAGATGCCACTAAAATGGAACTCAGGGCAGGTAGGAAAAGGTGATGTTGCTGACTGGTACCTTCCAAAAGCAGGTGGCCAAGCAAGTGTTGGCAGTTGAGATAATAGAGCATTTCTAATACTGTAGGGAAGCGGAGCAGCAGTCCACTGGTGTGCGCTCTGTGGTCGCTACCTTCACACAAGGCATCTGTGATTCCTTTGCTTCATGCCAAGTATAACAAACCTCCACTCAAACATCTTACTCCTCAAGAAGTGAGGGTTCAAATACACCAATGGGCACATTCAACAGGACTGGATTTTCTGTTGAAAGGAGAAACACACCTGAGGACACCTGAGCAGCACTGTCACTTGAAAACTCCACTTTTCCTCTTTCAAGCTAGCCATGAGGGGTCCCAAGATGGTCAAGCATTGGAATTTAATAGTTTCTAATTTATTTTCATTTCACAGTCACAGATTTATTTATACAATTATTTATTTTTATAGAAGAGCACCATTATGAGAAGTATGGAGAAACTCTGGGGGACATGGCTCCACTACAATTTTCGATTGTCACCATGCCTGGCTAAAAAAAAAGAAGTAGAGAAAGCTGGAGATGCTGGGACACATTGCCAGTGGCCAGTTGGCAGTACTCATTAGTGATGCTACTCATCATGAGCAGTAGAAGTGGAAGAGTGGAAACAGCAATAACTAAAGAACAAATCACAAGGGGAGTGAGTATTTGCCAGTGTCATTCTCACACAGTTTGCCAGGACTGGAACATAGAGTGACAAGGCTTTCCTGACTGACTCCTGCACACAGCACAGGTAGGCTATTGGCTGCACATGGAACAATAGGAAAAACAAAGAAATCCTTTCTCCTTTAGCTTAAATTCCCAGAAATACTCAGAAGGAACAGTGAGAAGCATAAAGCTAAATGTGGTCCTTTTAGTGTCTTGCTGAAGTGTACACTATAGTTAGGCCCACCACAATCACTTCTTAATCTCTCTTTTTGGCTTCCATTACAATAAAGCTGAGAATTTCCCAGCAATTTCCCCTATGTAAATGCTGAGACAGTAAGATTGCTTCTTGCTAGCTTGGGTTCAGTATCACCTTTCTGGCCTGGCAGTGTTCTAAATGAAGCGTGTCAAAGCACATGAGCACATTTAGTTTAGCACTGCTTAGCAGAGATCTGTGGACTTGTAGGGTCTGGTTTCTCCCAGAAACATTAAAACTTGTTTAAATGCAATTGTCACCCTGGTGACCCAATTTACCTCCTTTCCCTGAGACTTTGACTCAATAGAGCGTTTCCCAGATACAGTACTGTTTCCTCCTGCATATGAAGAAATGATTACTAATCTACTCATGATGGCTTATGTTTCTTTATTAGAAGCTACTAAGCAATATGTTCCTTGCAAAATTAATGGGCTATTGACCATGTGGTGAATTTGTGGAGACAAGAATAAAGAACATGAACATTAGATGAGAGAACAATAAAACAGAGGCACATCAAGCAAATCTAGAGCAGAAGCTGTTTGTGCTAAGTGGCTATGGAAGAAGCATTTGTACAACATGTTGCAATCTGATGGAAAAAAACAAACACAACCCCACAAAGAAACAACAAAGCAAAAGAAAAAGGATTTGCATCTTAAAAGTCACTATTTAGGATTTGAACTCTCGTCAGTCATCTTTCTGCTTTGTGTTATACAGTAAGAGATGACCTAGATACAAAGAGTACAAGGAAGATGAAAAACCATTAGTAATATATCAACTCAAAGCTCTTCCACTTTACCATCCATCCAACAGGTTACACAAGACAAATACTTCCACGTAAGAAATGGTTATGCTACAGAGATTTGTACAAATTTTAGTATAATCACAGTAGTGCTGCTCTCTAGTAGAGATGTGGTCATATTTGTATAAAAGTTGTAGGCAATTGAGACGTAACCATGAGCTATGCTGGTATAAATGTCCCTTTTCTACAGGCAAACTCATGGGATATTCTGGCATCAAATCCCTGATCAGATAGATAAAACAAGCAAATTTCTACAAGCTTAACAGCTAAATTATAGACGGTGCACTTACTTGGCCATTAGTGGCAGAATAAACTCCCCAAAGTGATAAAGATTAAAACAGTATTTTAAGTGAAATTTGAACCATTCTTTTACCACCAAGAGCTTGCCTTCATTTCTCTTCACCTCGTTATAAAGTAATCACAATCCTGAGAGTCATGTTCCTTACTATATTTATTTCATTCTGGCATTATTAAGGTACAGGTATGCAAAGAATTACCCAAAATATAGACTTCCTGCCACAATAAGAAATTATACTCCTGAAAATAAGTCCTTCTATTGCACAAACTTTCTGAATACCTATCTTTTATATTGACTAGCACATTGAATATCAACACCAATAAATTCAACACCAGAAATGAATGGAAAATACTTCAAATTTGTATAAAACCAAAAAGCCTGGTAACATTTGCTTTTTGTCTTTCAGTAGCTCTGAAGGAATCACTGTCACTTGCAGCAGCTACAAAGCCATCACACTTTGTTTACAGCAATCAGAATTGTCTGTTTCCCTCAGATTTTATGTTTGTACAGTGAAAGGTACAAAACTGCTGGGTTTACACTTCTGCTTGGAAGCAGTCATTGCAAGTGATGCAAAAGGTTAAATCCACCCACATCATCGAAACCAACTCATCCAGAGAGGTGGCAAAGGACCAACAGTCACACTCTAAGCCAGATGCAAGACCATTTCCTTCCTTGTTATACACCCCAGGCACTGCAACTGCTCCGATTTCCGTTTGGGCCAGGGCTGGACTATCCCCCTGCTAACCACAAAGCACATGCCTACTCCACCTCTTTTACATGTGATTGTTCCAGTTCTCAAAATGCAAGCTGCATACACAAGCACTACTTCTAGAGGAACTAGATGTGCTAACCATCCTTAAGTTATTGCAATAACTGAATAGACAAATACCTTTCCTTAAGGAAAAAAGGACACACTCTTCCCAGCTACAGTGGCTCCAAGCTAACACTCTGAAAAGCTCACTATTAGTTTTCTATTTGCATAACTTCAGCTCAAGAACTTCTAATCACCATCCATTTGGCCAAGGCTGTACAAAGAGAAAAAAACTCCCATGTCCCAGTTTGTCACATCTGCACTAAGGAAAACAAAAAATTAAATCTAATTGTTAAATCTGGATCCTTATATTCAAAAGCTGTTGGACTGGATCAGAATCTGTTCTTTTTACAACACAGACAGACAAAAAAGCCTCAAACACAACACTATAACACACAGCATTAATACTTCTGACATGATATGGGATTTTGAAGTTCGGTTTCCTTAAGTAGTCAGAAAATCTGAAAAGCAAGGACTACTGGAGACCAATGTCAAACACGGCAGGGCGAGCTCAGGATAAAAATGTATTAAGAAATAGAATCTTGACTGTGATAGATCAAATTGGCCTTTAGACCTACTGTCCGTTATGGGAGATGATGCTTCCATACTCAGCCATTCCAATTGCTATAGAAATTACTGAGCTATCCTGAAAATCAGGCCCAGTACTTATATCACCAAAAGCTGAGACCAGAAAAGGAAGTTTTCCAGTAATAAATAGAATGCATTTCACTTATGCTTATACACAACTTTTAAACCAGTGAAAAACTATTCAGTGCCAGGTTGCGAGAGACAAGTGTTTTTTCCTGTATATAAGGCTATCATACAGAGTTGCACTGCAGTAAAAATATGCTTGAAATCCGTAATTTTTATTACACCAAAAGCCACAGTAAAAATATTTCCTTTTTTTTGTGGCATTGGCACTTTGATTTCAAATTCAAAGAAAGAAAATGACAGGAAGTTAAGGGTGTATCTGCTCTGTGCTCTCACAGAGGACCAACTGAAAAATAAACATCACTAAACTGGTTGGAAAGTTGCATGTGGAGCAGGCTTTTTGTTTTGAAAGGGAAAAGAAAAAAGTTAGGGCTACTTCTGTACCTCACGTATCATTTTAGAAATCAAAAACTGGGTTTTGTCCCTCATCTCTTAGACAAAAGTTCCCTTATGCTATCAAAGGCACTGGGAGAAGCCCCAAGCTAGCATGTCAGTAGGAGAAATAAGGAAGATCAAACAAGAATAAATGGAGCATTCAGAAACTAGAAGTTATTAGTTGGTTCCATGTTCCAGCATTAACAACCAAGTCCCAATTTTACTGTAACTTCTAAGCCCTATCTTACAAAGTGATTTTCAGAAGTACTGAAGATACATAAATGGTGAATAGTTTGGAATACAAATTCCCCGTTTCTAAAAGTCATAAACCTTGACAGTTTCCCTTTACACTTGGCATTATCCATCTACCTCTTACATCAAATGTCTTAAGAAGAATGCTGTTTAGGATGCAAACATGCTTCATTCCATATTGGTATACTTCATTACTTAAAATGGAACAAATTCCAACCCAAATGGGAGATGAGCTGTTCCCTACCTGCTTAATTTCAATGTCCATCAAAACCTTACTGTGCTTTTTTCTGCCATGCAAGTACCCATCATGCTGTAGGATTGCATTCATCGCGAACTTCTTGGAATAAAGCCAAACTTAGTGTATTCCCAAGTTGCTTTTATACTATAATGTTTCTGTCACATTTAAATATTACTATGTATTACGAACCACAGTCAAGCCTTGTTTAAGCATGCAAATTATCAAACAATATACAAAAAGGAAGAAACAAAATTATTTAACACTTTTTCCCTAGTAGTATACCTTTAAACTCATGCAAAATTGCTAACATGCAAAGCAAAATCCGTATACACTTCTGAATGACTGCAAACCTGTTTCTAAGTTCAACACTATCTGACCTTGAGATGCCTTTACATAAGAACTCACTAGGAAGTTGTAATTGTGCTTTGAGTTCACAGATGTGGGTAAGCCATTTCTCATTAAACTTCCTAGAACTCCACGAACCCCTTTGACATGCAGTTTCAAATGTAAATATAAATACTGACTAGCTTGCGAAACGTTGTTCTCCTCTGGAGGAGAATGAATCAAGGATCAACCACAAAACAAAGCAGTTGGGGTTTTTTCTTACATGGTATATGTTTAATCCCATGCAAACCAGAGAATCTACTGTAATTACACAGTTTGTGGCCTCTGTTCTTTTGTTCTGTAGAAAAGTATCAGGACTTCACTACTAATTTCTAGGTCACGTGGGGGAAGGAAAAGGAAATGGTGTCAAAAAGTCCCAAGATGTGTTGAGTTGTGTTTTATTGAAAGACAACAAACAGAAGTGAGACATCAAGAGTAGCAAAGATACAGAGGGGAGATGATATCAGTCAGTCTTTCCATGTTTTATTCATTCTAAGGTAATGAAAGTCTTACCTCTGTCCTGCTTTTGCCTTTACTAATACAACCAGATAACAGGCACTGCATATATCCACTTTCAGATTGCCACCTCAACACTGACAACCAACCCTAGCACAAATAAAGGTGGACTTTTCTGGTCTGAAGTAGACAGGAAAGATGCTTTAAGCCAGAGATATTCAATCTGTGGCCCACATGGAAAAATTCATCCTATGTGCAATCTACTCCTACTGGCTTTTTCCCCAGTAAGAAGTTGCCTAGTGAGATACATAGTGACAATACAATACTGAGTGTATTTAATTTATGGAAAAGGTCCAGCCATGTTAGCAGGTCCTTCTTGCCTTGAAGGCAAGCTACATGCCCAACACAGGAAAAATGATCTGTTTCCAGAGTGAGTATCTGTAGTAAATGCTGATTTGTAGCATGAAGTTTTATCAACTGTTAAATAAAGTCTAATATTGGAAGGCTTAGTAAGTAGAGGAGCACAGCTTTTACACTCATTAGCTAAACCTAACAGGAACAGCACAGAAAAGGGTATATTATGAAACACATGCTAATCATCATTCTTCTATCAGGTGGTCCAGAGAGTTTGTTGGTGAGAACTACAGATCACCTGTGAAAGCTTCCAGATTTATACAACACAAAGAGCTCCGAGATCATCTGCAAAGTACAGCATGTATCAGGAAGCAATACACAGTCCAGTGGAGCAGACATACAGAGTCACCATGTTATCTGTTCAGACTGTTCCTCTGCTTAATTAGGGCCCACTCCTTTCTGCAAGTTTCCTCTCATCCTCACATCTCCTCTCATTCTAAGCTTGCAGTCTCCTTCCTAAGTGAACAAACATATGAAAACAGAAAGATCTCTTGTCGCTGGGGACTTAAAAATGGTAGTTCAGATGGAATTATGCTTCAAGCTGAATTTAATACTCCACAGGCTGTGAGATTAAACTAACCTAAAGCAGTTATTTAACAGACATGAACTCAGCTGGTTTAGTAACAGTCAGCACCAATCCTTAAAAACTACTTGTATAAATATTTGTGGAATTAATCCAACCTTAAAACCATTTAGACCTTTTTACTTATACGGCACAGTAAAATTTTCAGCATACAAGAAGGGCTGCATGATCACTCTTCAATCATGTTTCAAGCACAATTCACACTCGGATATCCTGTAGGATTAGTTTTAATCTACATTTTTTCCACTTACTCCAACATCAGAACAGTCAGTTCTCTTAATTTGTTTGCTCATTTTCTTCCTGTACCTGTCACTGTGCTCTGCCCTTACTGAGAAGTTAAAATTATGTATCTGTATGCATTTTAACTATTGGCAGAAAGATAGCAAGTCTACCACAACACTTATACATGTATTTTAAGGCTTATATTACTATACTTATAAAAGTGTTTTAACCACTTATCATTTATATAGAATACAACCTTAAACAAGCAAATATTAAACTTTCAAAAGTAGTTTTCTCATTACTATGCTCTCTTTGTACTCTCTTCCTCCCACAAAACTCTCTGGGGTATATATTCTAAAATTTCACGCATAGCATAAAGTATCTTTGGAATGTTACAGTATAATTGTTTAGAGAAACATTTAATGGATGAGTAAGCATCAAGAGGCCATGGCTAAGGGAAGAGAAAAGTTAAAATGCTAGACGCCTTCTGAATTGAATGATCTTCTCAGCATGAGGACAGGGATGGACATTTGATCCAAAACTCTGGTATTGACACAAGTGTTTTAAAACCAGCAGCCAGCATCAAGGCGCATGAAGCATCCAACCACCTAAAGGAACATTTGCTACCACCCACCTCCTTCGAGCTGGACTTCAGTCAGTGTCTCATAAAGCAATCAAACACTATAGGATATTATCAATATCATGAATATTATGATAGGGGATTACATGGTCTTGACAACTGGCTATTTTTTTGTTTAAATCGGTCACTTGGTTCCTGATTTACAGCACAAATAATTTGCATGTGCATGGTACAGAAATGCAACTGGAAAGAAAGCCAGGCACTGAGTAGAGAAACAGCTAAAAAAAGCTGAACATTCTTTCACTACAGGAAATTGCTGGAGACAATATGCTGTAAATTAAAGCCAATTTTCCTGAATTCCCTGAAGGACTGCTCCTCCCGGAGATTCCACAAATCCATTAGCAAAGACCCATCACTATAGTTTTCTTGGGGTTTATTTACTGAGTTTAAAAATAGCACACCCAAAGTAAAACATAGGATATACCAGAAGTAGAAAAGCAGGACAAATCAGGCCTAACCCTACAGAATTTTTACCCTGATTATTAGAGCACAGCTGAGATGTTTTTTCCATTCCAGTTCCTCCTCCTCCCCATACATTTATTAAGTCAAGGAAAAGCAAAATAATCACCTCCCTACCTGAATTTCTGATAAGAAGAATGAATACCAAAGCAGAAGAAATGCCATATGCTACCAGCACTGCTCTGGAAATCAAGTGCTTCTTGTAGCCCCAGGTTAGAAGAGCCAGGCTTCCTGCAGACTTGTACGACAGCTGAAGCTTGTCTCATTATCAGGCACCTGAAACCTCTGTGGTGCTTAACAACATATGACTTGCAGCTGGGGCAGTGTACACTCTCCTAGCTTTGCATTTCCAGAATGTTCAGAAATCTAGTGTCTGAGAAAGTTCTATTTCTGCATTAAATTTGGTGGAGAACAGGTAACAGGTTTAAAACAGTGAATGAGGAATACATGAATAATGAGATTTTATAAATCTCATCTTGTTAATAAGCTCCTGGGCTAGTAGCACAAGTTCTGCTATGCAGCCTTCTAGCTCCAAACCCAATCATCTTCCAAAATCCCTTGTCTATTTGTAAATTGTGTGAATCTAAATTGTATGTAAAGATAATGGATTGCACATGCTTCCTGAGTGAGGCTTTAAGAGGTATTTGTAGGCACATAAGATTGCAAGGGACTTCCCAGGTTACTGTATTTGTATCTTACTATAAGAAACACTAGATTAAGTAATCTATTCCAGAAGACATATACCCTTATCATAAAAACAGTTTTCTTTTTGCATATCTCTAGTTGAACAATCTCAAAACTAGGATAGTTCTTTTAATTTCCAGTTTAACTCATTAAAGACCCCATCCAGTGGCCACTTAGATGGACTGTGTAGGACAAGGTTTTCTTTCTCTTCTCCTCAACAACACACTGAATCCAATGTTGCAGTCAGATGAATCACTGGTTTAAATCTAGATGGCTTTTTTCCTAATGCTATACTCAAGACAAATCCAAATATTCCATGGGTAACTTATTCTGTAACTGCTTTCTCTTGGTGAATTACAGGGAACTGTAATACCACTGCTGATTTAAAACAAGGTTTATAGATTACTTCTTGTGTTACAATGACCATACCAGAGCCTTTAAGTATGTTTTTTGGGGTTAGGGTAATGGGGAACACAATAGTTTACAATGAAGTCTAACAAACAAGGGGATGTTAATCTTCTCAGCCACTTAAAACCAGGAAAATCAAAAGCAAATGTCTTCCTACCATAGCATCACAAAAAAACAAACCCAAATACTTGCATTTTAATGCCTGCTGGGATGTTTCCTGCTAACCATCCATTAGATTTCTTACAGTACTCACTCAGTACACACATATTCTTCCACAGGCTGGATTGATTTCTTCCACAGTTTAACTTGTTTTTGCCAAAGTCTC
The DNA here is from genome assembly GCA_002631895.1 of Agapornis roseicollis. Lineage (NCBI taxonomy): Eukaryota > Metazoa > Chordata > Aves > Psittaciformes > Psittacidae > Agapornis > Agapornis roseicollis. The sequence goes on from NDXB01012152.1 coordinate 404,387, forward strand.
TTTTAGTTCAGCACTGGCTGTCTGCCTAATGAAACAACCTTTTTTTATGCCAAAACTGTCATCTTCAGTTGCACAAGACGCATCTTACTTACAAGCATGTATAATGAGCCCAATGTTTTATGCCTGGAGAACTGCTATTTTAAAATGACCTCTCAGTACCTAACCTTGGTGAGGGGAGAAGTCCTTTTCAGGACAGATTTTTTTTCTTTTGTATTTAAATACATCTTTTAAAATGAAAACCCTAACCTAACTATTAGAGGAGGGAAGTGTATGCATTTAACCACAGAGAGCAGTGAGAAATGTGAAGCTTCCTCCAAACCCAAAGCTGAAAGCTCCATTCTCACTCAGTGTGAAGTCATCATACATAATGATCACATGCACTATCAATTTACTGAAAAGATTAACCTTTAAATATAAGAATCTGATAATACTTGAGGTATTACCTTGACTTGATATACTTGACTTGTATCATCAAGTATAAATGCTTAATATAAGTTATCCAGTATTCCTAATGACTGACAAAAATCCACCTAAATAAACCCATTGCTTTATTTTTCTGCTGTAGTTTCAGTCACAGATGAAACAAGAATACCTGTGTAAGAAGTTGTTCTTCAGTCAGACTATTGATCCAACGAGTATAACGTTCAGTAGACTCTGGTGGCTCTCTTCTGATTTGGCAACCAACAATCTAAAGCAAACAGCAACAAAACAAGATCATAAAATAAGTATTCGAAACAGGGAACTCCAAGAGTTAAGATTATCTATACAGTCCTTATTAGCCCCCTTCTATGTTTATAACATAACATAATATAATATAATGTAGTATAATACAGCAGTTGCTCTGCTCAAATGTTAAGTAGTTACAGACTTTCAAAGATCCAGACATTCAGAATGCAAAATACAAATTTTAATATTCTGAACATCTACTGGCATAATAAATGGCTTCCAATATGCATAAAACAGAATGAGAGAGGGATTTCATACTATCTATAGCTGCACAAACACATATTAATACAATTTCATATAAACATGAAACTGTTTACTCAACAAATCTATGGTTAGACATGGAAGAAGCCAAGGACAACCGGAGGAATGTGACTACACAGAACTCTGCTACTTGCTACTCCTGATGGTCTGCAATCTTTCCTAAAGCTTCAGGGTAGTACAGGACTGAGTTACACATGCAAAGTAAGCTGATACTGTTTTATACCAACTACTGTACTCCTGTAACTGTCTATTTCTCTTTCAGACTTTGACGAGTACTTCCTTTTGAGGATGTGTTCATTCACTGAGATTTAACACCGAAAGGTAGGTATCAGCATTTCTAAACAAGAATTTGAGAGAATGAAGTTCTGCTCAAGAAGCCTGTGCAAAACTTATTTGGTTTATTTTCCACCCTAAGCATTCATAAGGAATGTAAGTGTACACACTGAGCACAGCAAGTTTAAATCTTTCAGGTATCTCTATTTACAGAGCTTTAAACCCCACACAGATGTAAGCAGTCAGGCTAGAATTCTGCACGTGCAGTTATGAATACTTCTGATGTGGCAACAAAAACACCATGATGAGATCTCGCTGGGCAACTGCTGGCAATGAAACATCACAATTTAGAGTATGATTAAATACAATCAAAATATAAGACATGTAAAAAAACAAACAATGATTTGCTTATCCCAAAGAATAAAAAAGTATGTCTTTAACTGTGAAATTTCTCCTCCATGACAACTATTAATTACTATGGATAATTTCAATCCTCATACTGACTTTCTCCTGAATTACAGCTAAGTAATACTAAGACATTCTCAGAAAGTGAAACCAAAATTGTTTTAAACTGAGTATCATTTGTAAAGGAGGCACGCCACAGCCACAAAAACTTCACAGAACTTGTGTCAATGTACATAAAGCCTGTTCTGTGAGGATGACTTTTATTTAAGAGAACTATATACAGAACTCTTGTTAGTCTTCATTAACCAAGGCCTCTTTAACCTTCTCTTGCATGTTCTAGGCTTCTATAACTTACAAAGACACTACAAAATGATGCACAAAAGTCACCACACAGCACTTCTTTCTCAAAAGCTATTCCATAACAATACAATATAGAAACAGATTTTTTTATTCAAACAGTCACAGCCTAAGCTGAGCAAACAGAGTCAGAAACAGAGTTCACAAGACACAAAAAAGCCATTTTCCTGAAAACCTGGTTTTCAATTACAGCCAAGTAGTAAGTGCAGTCGTCTCTTTCTATGCAACTTGACATTGAAATGAGAAGTAAAGGATGGAGTTTCTTATTTTTATATTAATTTCTGACCAGTCTGATCATATTCACAAATGCTATCGACAGTTTATGCGATCTAGAAAAGATGCTGAATGCAGGTGCTCAGCTAAAGGACTGCAATTCCCTGAAGTGCACAAAACAATTGGTTCATATCTCAACTCCTTATGCTTCCAGAGAAAACCCAATGGAGTTGATCAATTATCTGTCCATACACTCAAGGAGAGGTGAAGGCAGACAGAATAACTGCTATTCAGTTGTGTCCTGTCAGCTCTTTTCTGTAACATACATCACTTCTTGTAACTTCCAGAATGGGACTTGGAATCTTAGCCAGCATTTCCACCTCTTTCCATTCAGCCATATCGCCTATCCCATGCTCCAATTTACTTCTCTGAATTTTGTCTTGTAAAAATGATTCTGTATTTATTGTATGTAGGTCCTGAAGTACTTTCAGGCTTTTGGAATTGAAACCACTATAATTAGGAAAAAAGAACTCATCAAATAAAAAAGGTGATTTAGGAATTACTGTTATTGCAATGATCTAAATCCAGAACAGAAAAAAACAATGGATTACACTGAATTTCACCATAATTTGGGGCAGAACCCTTGTTAGTGTAACTTTCCAAACTCCTTCACCAACTGACATGCCTAACAGCAAGACAGACCGAGAGCATAACGATCTAGAGCCCTATATACACACACACTGATCAAATACAAAAATAGGTTTCAAAAAAGAGCCTCTTCTGTACACAGCAATATTTATTTCTACAACAAAGCTCAACCTAACATTTAGAATGACGGTAAAACCAGTGTAAGATATTCACCTAAGAAAAATAAAAATATGTACTTATATATATATAAATACAGAAGAAAATGATAGGATTCTCATTTAAGAATGTGAGAATGGCTCATGTTTCAAGAAACAACTTACATTTTTTTACCTAGTCCAATGAATAATCATGAGGGCAACCCTTCTATTGTTGCAATTCAAAGTCCCTTTAGCAGCACACTGAACACCTAAAGGTTCATGGCATCAAGTTGAAATGTAGTTTTATTGGAATTGATGGCAAAAGGTTGTCGTTCAAACCCATCTCCAGAGCAAAGCATTTCACTTCCATGACCAAACAGGACACAGTTGGTGACTCCTGGTCCTTGAAACCTCCATTCTGCAATCCCTAACAAACTGTTACGATGATCTACTCTAACATCAATGAACACTAAAAAGGAAGAAGAATGAAACCAGTGCTGAGAATTACTGTGAGAAAAGGCTGCTTTCTGGAAAAAATGCCGACAATGCAAACTGTAACTTAGACAAACAACATTTCCTGAGACTCCACATGTCCTCATTCCTCTATTTAGTATCTCATACCTTCTCCCCAGTAGCTTTGTCCTTTTTTACTCTTTTCTGGTCTGAGCTCAGCAGGCAGGCATTACTGACAAATTAAATGGCTCCAATGAAGTTAATGTGAAGATGAGGTTAAGATTTCACTCTAATTTGGTTTTTCTAACACACTGAGTAGGCAAGCATATTATCTAGACAATGAAATATCATAATACACTTAGCAACCCTATACTTGTTTCATATATGGAATTAAAGGAAGACAGAGTGGAAGAGAGGGATTAATACATTTACAACTTTACTAAAACATCTTCCATAGTGGTTGCTTTAAATTTTTGTTCTCTTAAAGTTACCTGAATGTGAAACATACCACAAATACAACTACAGATGTATAACAAAGTTAATACTTTATAAGTTAAATGTTCACACTTCCCTCTACGCTAACAGTGAAACGTTTTGCACAGTGCACAGACACTCTTGCTTGCTTTTCATTTTCAGAACCAACACCACTCCAGACTGCTCTTAGCATCATCTTCAGAGACACATCTTACAGACAAAGCTTAACACTCTCATTACGCAACTTAGATGCTCAGCCAAAATAATTCCACACCCTTCTGCTCTTTGGCTGTACCATTCCTCTCCCAATGGGACTCTGACTCATGGCTGGGATTCTTGACTTACATGGTTGCAAGATAAACATCACCAACGTAGAGTAACTCTACCCGAGCCTTTGACAGAGCTTCTGTAAAGCACAGCGCACGTAGCCAGCTTCTTTCATCCAATCAAACCCAGGATTATTTAGAGGACAAACAGCTTCCTCCAGTTCCCCTGTGGAAGGCAGGGCATCAGGAGCAAGTGCACACTGTTTCCTATTTCCTTCATGTCTCACAGAGCTTCTATAGTCACTTAATTGAATATTTCCTGATAGCTTTTAAATTAAAGTGAAAGGTTATTTTACTCTTGCTTCTTTCATAAGTTTTAAAATATTTTGATAAAAGCCTTTCTGACCTATTTTATAACCATTCAGACTTCCAGAAAACACAAGAAACTCTCCATATTAGAAATACGTGTAGTGGCAACATCAGCCATCTGCTCCCACGCTTTAACTTGTTCCAACTTTTCACTAGTGCTTGATTTTAAATGCAATACACAGGTAAAGACACTTCTTGTGCTCCTAACTGTAGGGAGCTACATCTTCCCTTGCACAGATTAATGGAAAAGGAAGCGGGTGAGAGGAAACAAAGATTAAATGAGTTGACAGTAACTAAAATCCATGAAAAACAATGCTTTCTGCAGATGTGGCTCTTTTGGGGTCTGTTTTTGGTTTTTAATCACTAAAACTTCCTCTAGCAAAGAATCTTTCTCATTCAGGAGACAGCCTATGGGGCGGAACCCTCCTGTTGTACTAAAAAGGAAATGAAGATGAAAACTTAACTGGTCTCCAATCATGATGTTGAAGCAGGTATTGGGAAAGCCTGCATTTTCAGCAAGGAAAGACTCACATCTTTCCTTTACAAAATAAATTGCTTTCTACAACTTACAATATTAAATGAAATGCAACTTTCAAACGTTCTGTAAAGTACAAAGCTTTTTTACACACTAGGGAGGAGTGTGCAGTGTTGAGTTGCATCTCAGAAGTGACATAAACCTCCTGGAAGGGAATGTTATTAACTACACAGTAAAGCTTTAATTAGAAGTATCATGACATCTGATCTTAGATAATGTTCTATGAGAAGAAACACTATTCAAATAAAAGTGAAGGATTCTCTCTAGTGCACAACACCTTTACCCCCTTCGCCCCCCATGCCTGTTTATGAGTACAGAGGGAAATTTTCTAACCTAAAAAAAGCTAATAGGAACATTTACCTTATCCTGAATGTTTAAGAACAGCTTTTGTCAATCATGCCCGTACCCTGATGTATAAAGGAAGGATAGATGGCACTTGTGCTGCCTCCAAACCCTACTTCTATTGTTGTAGTAATTTCCACACATACACATACCACTCTCAACTGATGCAACACTGCAAACATATCCTGAAACTCAGGGGAAAACTTGTAAGGAGGGAGAAAATGTTTCTCTCTGTCTTCCCTTTGCATTAAATTCTTTGTTTTCATTCAGGTAATATTTAAAACATTATTTTAATCTAGAATTATCTATAGATGTTTTCATTTTCTTCCTAGCATATATACAGCCACTGTTATAAACCCATATGATCACATAATGTCTTAAGGAGCAGCAAAGCTGTAGGTATGGATGCAGTACAGCACCACCTTGTCACACCAGCAGCATCCCTGCTATGTTTACTAGAAGTGCCAAGTAGAAATCTGCCACAAAAATGGCAATTCATTGAGATGGTCCAGGGTTGCTTTTCAAGTACTTATGAAATAGTGCTTGCAGCATCATTTTTTAATTGCACGGCTGTGACTCAGCATTATCTCCTCAGATCATCCATTTCCCACAGAAATCTTGATGAATACAGTCTTCCGTAAGTCTTTGTCATTTACTCAGAACAGCCAGAACTTTATTACATGAACCAGCATGACTGTAAAGCCAAGATTTAAGCATTATAATACTGAAGTACTGGACAAGATATTCAGCCAATGGTAACAGCATTGTTTCTCTCATTTTAATTAAATGTGAACATGAGATTGCACTTATATTAATCTGTTCCTTCACACAGTTAAGTAAAAGACAGAAATTTACAAAATACAGCCACCTACTGAGTCCACTTTACATTGGGTTTCCAGACAAGTACACAGTGATCACAATAACTAAGAACATCTGCTTTAATGAATCAGAAACATGCCACACCAACAGCTAAGCAGAACAGACCCTTATTCCAATAACTAGCATTTTGGATTTTGACCCTGCTAAAAAATAAGACTTGAGATTTATGTTGTTAAAAATACTGGAAGATTTTATGTAAATTATATTTTGTCCAAAGGCCCATGAGCTTTCACTTTTTAATGCAGCAAAACAATGAAATAACTTCATTTTGTGATCATCATTTAATGCAACCAAAAAAAAAGGAAAAATAAACAGAAAGAATATTTTTACATTGTTAAAATCTTTCCAAAATTATATACTGGTGGGAATAAGGTAGTAAAATGTATTTCTTCTCCCCTTCATTTCCAATGGAGGAAACTATGTTCTTCAAAACACATGAAATCCAGTGAGGTAATCTGCATTAGGTGTAAAGATACAAAACACACCCAAGTGCATTTAAAGCATGTTTTAAAAGTTATAAACCACATTGATAGTGTTGACTCCCCAGAGAATCCTTTAGATCAGATGAATATCCATTTCCATGGATGTTCTTATCTTGTAGCAATCCATTCTTAAGAACACCTGTAAAACGTTCATTCCACTTGGCTCTGGTTCAAGTCCAAAGTCCATGATAGGATGTTACATGTTTATTTTCAGCACATAAAAAGGGAGTAATTAAAACGCAAGGAAGTCTGAATTTTCTTTAGTGAATTTATATGAAAACCAAGAATTCAAAGCAATGTAATCAGAATGAGCACAGCTGAACGTCACACCACACTTGCATTTAAAAAGGATGCTGATGTACATATGAAATCATGCAGTATAAACATGACATTTCTGGGAAAACGCCAGGTAAGTATCACTGAATACATAATGCAGCGAATCTGGAGATATTACAGCAAATTAAATGAGTTTCAGAAGTCCTTTTTTAAGGTAAATGAGTAAACCCCGTTATACTGGTAAGTACCTTAGGTAGGAAAAAGCACCAGGACCCAGATGCCATCATTCAAACTCTAGGATAAACAAGATCTAAGGGCTCAAACCTCTCTATTCAGGTCAGTGCACACGCAATCTGAATTTGATGCATCCTATCAAGATATTTACAGAAACAGTCCTTTGCATAAAGTTTAAGAATAGTCAAAAAGAGCACTACATTTGCACAATTTCTATTTTGAAACCAATTTCTCTTGTGTCTGTAGCTCCACATAATATGGACTGAATTAGTAACAGCACCACAGCAAATTATCAAAACACAAGGGGGAAGAGACCTTGATTTTCAACCATTTTAGGCTTCAGACATAGTTTTAAAAATTAAATGTTCTGGAAGTTCACTTTATAATCAGACATTTATGAATATCAAACTCAAGTAATCACAACTGTTTGATGGGGTTATTGGCATGTGGAGGCCGTATTAAACACAACTTTAATTACAAACTTATGTACGCTGGGATGTTTCGCATTTGGGATATTTGACTAAATGCAGAACAGACTTAAAATGACACTGTGACTTTGAAATGCACTGTGGTTTTCCAGAAATACCAAAGGAAAAAGAATCTTTAAGGAAGCTGCCTAATAAAAAGCACAGATACAGCTGAATTCCAGCAGATCCGGGTGATAAACATGGAAGGGCCCAATTAATGAAAACCATCATAAAAATTATACTCTCACATTGTCAAACAAAGAATTTCATATTATTCAATGCATCAGATTTTCTCCTCTTACACATACTTCACTGTCACTTCAGAACAAAACCTGCACACAACTGTTGCTCTATTTTCTATCCTCCATACCAAAAAAAGATTACTGAAATATTATAAATAACTTTAAAACCTTTAATGACAATTTCCTGAAGTCATAAATGTAGATATTTTTGTAAGCATCTATATGGGAGAGCCTTACATTTTTCACAGGCTGGAGAAAAATGTGAGAGACTTGTAGTTTGTTTATGATGTGAAGTACACAGGAACTGAGTATTAAAGTTCTAATGATCAGAATAGCTAGACTGGACATTTTTTATTTCCTACCTCAACAATAAACTGGTTTTGGACAATTGACAGTTTTAGGCAATCACCTCAGGAATACCATCTCATTTTTCCCTCTGTCCATACCAAAGATGGACCAGAGCCCCCTCAGACCTACTTAGCTCCTATTTAGTGGAGCATATTCCTACTAACAGGTTAAGCAAACAAATTTGATCTGTTCATCTCTCCTTTGAGGCATGCCAGTATCCAATTGATTTCTCTTTAATAGCTGCTTGTCCTGTGGAGGTGGTGGGAAGTGAGCAAGCGTGGTACTTAGCTGTTGGCTGGGATTAAACCATGTCCCTGTTCTATGAGTTAATGCTTATATTAAAGCTAAAGTCAGGCACTGCTTGCTAGGACGTGCCTGGGCAACACACACTGATCCATCTCAAACGTGCTGAATAAGGGAGACAGGAGGAGAGCTGATGCAAATCAACTAAGCAGAAACAAAGATTATTTAATTTCTATACAAAAGATTTTAATCAACTTCACATCCAAAATAAAAGCATTTATCAAAAAGAAATCTGCTTGGTTATATGCAACTGCAAGACAAAGGGAGATTGGTAAAACCTGGACTTCAGTAGAAGACACAGAATGAGGGAAAGTCATCTGCAACCATTAACTTCTTGCAAAGGAAAAGAAGTTAAATGGAGGAACTTTTCTATTACACTGAACATATGTGGTTATGTTTAATGGCAGTTTAGTAAAGCTTCACCTATGCTTATTATCCTTTCACACCAGAGAAATCAGATACAAGATACTACTTACCTATATTTAAAGTCCAGACTAAAACACTGCAAAATTTAAATAGAGAAAAGGTAATAAAATCCCTCAGGAATAAGGGCTCTGACTACAGAACAATGCTGTTGACCACTTTCTTAAATAGTGGATGAGGAATGGCAAAGCCACTCTGGGGGCAGATTTGCATCTTCTCACTCCTAAATGAAGTCCTTGTCCATTGCATCACAGTACTTCGATTAAACAAGACCTGATCTAAAGCTCCTGAAAGTAAGTCTTTTACAGGCAAATATAACCTCAGTCTGCTGTGTTCCAGGTGACCAGAAGCTGTAAAGTTGCTGTGAGAGCAGATACAAGCCCTTCTAATACTGTTGTAAGGCAGGAAATACTAGCTAGGGTTCAGCACTGCTCTAATCAGAGCTAGAGTTTTCAGATGCAGTAAAATCCTCTCTGCTAACCCTCCTCCATGAAGAAATACTCCTAATATAGGACATTTTTTTTCACTTTGCAGCATCATATGTGATCCAAATAAGCCAAATAGGTCATGAACACTTCAGGTCCCTTCTTGTTGAAAGACTTGTAACTCCCCTAGTACAACAAAACATCTAATAAACTGTTCCTCTGCATGGTTCCCAGTTTCACGTAATTCCACCAGGTGCAATTACATGAAATTCCATACAAGTTTTAGAGTTTCTGAATTCCAATTTGTACTATGTAATAAAAGACTATTTTAAGAACAAGTCATAGGTATAGCAGACATGCATTACCTCACTTTTGCCAGCTCTAGCCATACAAACAAGGCTAGCTTGTTCATTAGATAAGAGTAAATCCATGCCTAAACGCAATGTAATTACCAGACTGCATAATAACAGTTTTGACTCCCAAGAGAACACACACAGGAGGAAGCACAGCGTGTAGTCTGAAAGGTAATCTCTTATTTTCAGGACTGCTCTAACATTAGACTAATAAGAAGATACAGCCAACAAAAGGCTTTAAGATCTTTCAGAGGTGACCCAACTCCATTGGTATGTGGAATGTAAAAATCACTACTCACTGAGGACTGCCAGTATTCCCAAAGTGCTACTGTTGACTGCCAATGTATAAGGTGGCCCCCCTCTTTATTTTTCTTCCCATTTCTTTTTATCTTCTGCTCCCTTTCATCGAGCAGCGAGGCCTGGCACAAGACAGACAGAACAATCTTCTGCCTTTATTCCAGACTTGTGATAATAAGCAGGAACAACAAAAAATCCCCACCACATTAATGTGATATATGATGGCACAGCTGCTCAGCAAAAGGCTACATGTAAAAGTTTCTGTTGTACAAGCCAGTGTTCTAGTGAGTGATGCTGCACTGGAGTTATACCACAAGAGTCTCTCCATGTGCAGTTACACACCTGAGATGAGTTGGAAACACTTGTAGGGATGTTTTTTCTACTAGTTGAGTCCATAATATCTTAACTACTCAGCAAAACAAATCACTTAAATACCCTATTTACATTCATTGCTGGCTTTGTATACAAAACAATCAGTGCACAGTCTGCAGTAAAGAGCTGCTCTGATATGCAAGACAGTCTATGGGAATTGGTCCAGACTACCTAGAATTATCTCCCTCCCTTCAAGGACAAGAGCTAGATCTAAAATACGGAACTCACCGACAGATGATACAAGAATGTCTATTAACCTCTGTATGCTTAGAACAAAGCAAAGCCCAAGATTTGTTAAGCCATTCCCACAGAACTGCTCTCATGGACTAACTCATATAAAAACCCTCCCTCTTGCCAAAGCAAAAACAGTTGAAACATCAATTTTTAGGTATTTTGATAAAGCAGCAATCTCATAATCATGTCAGACACACAAACATTTGGCGTGCAGATGTTAAAAGTTCTGTTCCATACAAATGCCTACTTCATGTACCACTAAATCTTCATTTCAATTATACCTGTAAGAGGATCTACTCATATTATTGTACTCTTCCTGTTGCTACTAAGAAAATCTTTACTGGTGATTTCAGATACTGATTAAAGTCAATGAAGAATTAATAAAATCTGACCATTTTCATCACAAAAATAGAGAAAGTGAAATGATTCAAACTTGTGCTCAATAAGCAACAGGTGAGACAAATGGGGACGAAAACAATCTTTTTAACAAGTAACAGAAATGTGTAACAGGTCTAGGCAAGCAGAATGGCAGAGGATACACTAACAACGCACAAGAACTTCTCTGTTAAACCATACCTTTTGAAATCAATAAATGTGTTTGTCCAGACCAAAAGAAAAAACCAAAACAAACTCGATTTTAAGTGTGGTTAATTTGTGAGCTTCAGTGGGGGTGAAGGAGAGACAGGCAGTGCCTTTGGCCTGGAGCTGTGCTTTAAAGAAGGCTCAAGCTCAGCTCATTCATTTGTTCTGTCTCCAATTCATTTGATGATTGTGCAATATTTGCTTACAGCTCTCCCAGAGGCAGATGAACAGGTCTGTGAACTATGAGGGCCATGCATTGTTCAAGTTCACTCCATCCAATCACTTACCTCCGAGTCATTTTAACCATCAAAGATACTCAGAGTTGATTACGATAGTCAGATAAAGCAATAGATTAAAATGGCTTCAGGCATTGCAGCTCTTGAACCAAGTTCAGGCTACAGAATATGCCACAAATTTTCTTTACAGGTGCAAAACAGAGAATTTCTCATTGAAGAACTGTAAACAGTCATACTCAGTGTTCTCTCCTATGCATAGGTATCCTCCACATTTGAGAAAGAGGCTAGCAATTGTACAACAAAAGAAAGGTGTTTGTTCCAACACTAGTACAGATTCACCTCTTATTCACCAGTAAAAACAAAAGGAAAATGTTCTTTATTTCCACTGTCCGCAGTTTAATTCCAGCTGTTGGGAAGATGTGGGAGGCAGTGAGAAAGAGCTTAGCTTTCCTAAGCAATTCTGCAGAAAGAAATGAGATACAGAAGTTTTAAGCCAGATGCTGTTCACATGCAGTCATACTGTGGGGGCACCCAGATACTCAAATTAAATAGTGGTGAGAGGAAGAATAAAGTAACACCTTGCCCAGCAGCCAATGTGCTGTCTAAAAATCTTCAAGATTGCTGCAAGACAGATGAGGAAGACAGTGGTTTCGGAGTATTCTCATTTCAGCTCCTTTCTACTCTACATTCAGTATCTGGAATTCATCAGAAAAATCAAAACTGGAGTATTCCAAGTGCTGCACTATCTTGAAAGGCTTCATAATGGCACAGTGTCTCTGCAAAGCACAGCCAGGTACCTCAGCAGCTCAGCAATGAAGTACGTTCTAGAAAAGTTCTTTAAAGCTACTCGAGATCTTCTAGGGTGTACTCAAACCACACGCAGCCATTTCACCTCAGTACACCCATACCAAGTCCTGATGCAAGCCCTGTGCCAGCAGACAACCTGGGAGCAGATGCTGATCAGTATCTCCTCTTTCCCTGAAACAAAAAGCTTTGGAAGTTCTTAAAGGGTACTACCCTGCCCAAATAAGACTGCAGCATGTGTGTATATGTGGTTTGAGAAATAATTTCCTGGGCTACTCCAATCTCAGAAGCCTTGTTCAATACAACACTAGTACATCCACAAAGTTGGATCTCCTCCAGAAGAACATGAGTATAATTAAATACACGAAAGCCTGATTTTTTCAGAATTAAGGGAAATGTGATCTGGAATCTTCCCACTCATTAGCTGCCAACAAAGCATACATGATTTGTGTTTGGTGAATAGGGAACACCTGGCTTACCCCAGGTAAATGGGATAGATGCTGCTTCTAGGGACAAGAGTGAGAAATTTTAGTAACAGTTGTTCATTCTCTAGCACAAAGTCATTCCTGATCTGATTAGAGCATAAGCAATTTGAAGGCACGCTTGTATGTGATGTGACATAGTGCACATGTGCAACAAGCAACCAGTGTCAAAAGACTGGTAGCTATATTACTGATAGACAATACCATGTCCCTAAGGTTCCAAACTGTTAATAGCAGGTAACCACATTGAGCTAGCAGAGCTCTAGGGTGCATATACAAGGGTAGAAATAGGCAAAGTCTGAAAAACTGGTGTTTTCCAAGAGTTCTGTTTATATAATCCTTGTCAGTAGGACTTGGACATAATGTAAGATAGTCCCCAGAGGACAAGAGGACAGTGGTCCTAGAGAGCTGCATATAGTAAAATCAAAATGTATTAGTAATTTGTCTTGAAGATCCAAAACCCTCCATGCTGTGACAGTTACTGGTGTTACCAGTACAATGGAACAATTCCATCCTACAATTTTTTGTTAAAGTCTTTCAGACAAGAACAACTTCAAAGAGAAAAAAAATAATTTGTTCTTGCTCTCTAAAGCATGATCAAGTAGCCTATAATACAGGAGATGAAACTGCATTTCTGCTGCTGCACTGTTACCCCAGTCATATTCCAGTATCCAAACCTGAGGGCAAGCTCTTGCTTTTTCAGAGACAGAGACACCAGTTTCTTTGAAGAACAGCTGGTTGAGAAGTCATTCCAAAAGCATCTGGTATCTTTGGTTCCACCATTTAGCAACCAGGCTTCAAGTCAAGGTAAGGCAATCTGCATTTAGGAATAACATGAAAGAGGAAGAACCTCAGGAATTAGTTAAGATCTGGGTAAAGGTTTCTCTTGGTAAAGAAAGTTGGAGACTTTCTTACTTGTATGTCCATGACAGTGGACTGAAGCCTTCAATATCAGAACCCACAGGGAATACTAGTCTTCAAATCTGGCTCTCAGTAACAGCCAGCAAGGCTGGGATTAAGAACAAGGTTTCTGAAAGTACATAGAAACTACAGAAAGTCAAAGATCCAGGTCAGGAGAAGTTGCAAAACAGTGGAAAGTCCAAGTCTGCAAATTAGAATTTCAGGAACAAACCAAAAAAGCTCACTGCTTCACAGGCATTGCTCAAGCTTCTGCTTATTTTTCTCCTTCCACCTACTTTGGCTTATCATACTGACTGAAGCTAGGGTCAGGACTTCCAGCTACAGAATGGAACTTCATTCAAACATCCCCAACTATCTTCTAAGGGCAGAAAATTCAATGGCACAATTATTCTTGAGGACAGTAGAGATCATTCTTTTAATAGCAGCCCACACTGACAGTGGTCAGTAGATTTGTGGCCAGAAGGTCAGCTTCTCTCAAAGTAACTCAAATTGTGTCAGAACTACTGGAGGGCTTTGGACCAAACTGATCTCTTTGCTTGTCAGGAACAGCTGGATACTTTCCCATTTCTTCTTTCAAGCCTTTCAATTAGAGTTGTTAAAAGACAACATTAAACCAGAAGATACAATTCACACAGGCATTACAAATATTTACTATACCTTAAAAATGGAAAGCACATTCCATTTAATTCAAACACAAATTCATTTTTGCCTTGGTAGGGTTCAAAAATAAAGAAGAAAACTCTACAGGTAAAAGTCAACAACGTAAGGCAAGAAATACCAGAAAATAAAAACCAGTAGAAGTTTAAAGAAATTGAAACTAGGAAAGCCAAGGTCCTTGTCCAAAAAGCTGTGAGGAAACCCTCTGATTCAGGAGAAAGTTGGAAGTGATGGCATGACACGGACTCCAGCCAGATGTGCTCTCTGCCAGATGTGGGGGACACACATCTACCATTTTTCTTAAGGTTTAACATCTCAAGCCTTTCTATTCATTTATTTCTGAGAACTTCTACACTTTCCCAAATTGAAGATTTTAGGTACTAGCATGTCAGATAACCAAAAGGTGGAAACCCTTATTTCCCACACTAAATCAAACTGACTTTGACTGTTCTATTTAGTAAAGCACAAAGCTCAAGTTAAGCTTTGTGCATTGGGTCTGGCTGAGATGGAGTTAACTTTCCCCACAGCAGCCCTCCTAATGCTGTGTTGTGTATTGGTAGCTAGCAAGGTGTTGATAACACAGGGCTGTTTTGGCTACTGCTGAGCACTGCTCCACAGCATCAGGTCTGGCTCTGCAACATTCCCTCCACCCCAGTAGGCTGGGGATGAATAAGATCCTGGGAGAGGACACAGCCAGAACAGCTGACCCAAACTGACCAAAGGGATACTCCAGACCATATGATGTCTGCTCAGCAATAAAAGCTAAGAGAAAGAAGGAGAAGGAGGGGCATTTGTTATTATGATCTTCGTCTACTGGAACAACCACTACTTGTACTGAAGCCCAGCTTCCTAAGAAACGTCTGGCCATCACCTGCTGATGGGAAGTAGAGAATAAATCTTCACCTTTGCTTCTGCCCATGCCCTTTGCTTTTGCTTTATTAAACCACCTTTATTTTGACCCTCATCTTTATTTTCCATCATATTTTCTCCCCTGACCGCATAGTGATACAGCTTGGTGGGCACCTGATGTTCAGCCAAGGTCAACCCACCACAAGTATCACAATAACATGGAACCACAAATTTAGATTAGCTGAAAGCATGAGAAGAATAAGTTTACTTTGCTTAGAATATATCATGAAGATATACCCTTTGGTCTACTCAGGCACTCATTATTACTTATTTGACTGTCACTTCATAGTTCATTAGAACACTGTTAGGCACTAAAGTATAA
The DNA here is from genome assembly GCA_002631895.1 of Agapornis roseicollis. Lineage (NCBI taxonomy): Eukaryota > Metazoa > Chordata > Aves > Psittaciformes > Psittacidae > Agapornis > Agapornis roseicollis. The sequence continues at coordinate 420,094 of NDXB01012152.1, forward strand.
CAGAATATAAACAAAACAGTTGAAGCATTTTCTAAACAGACTATAAACTTTAGTCGAAATTAATCTAATTAAAAAGGTCTTAATATACAGATACAGAAGTCATACAGGAAACATGATAGCTCTTAACATTTGTTTCCATAAACCAAGTTTACTGGCTCAACTTGCCTCACCGGTTTTTTAGCATTTTACTACAGAATTACATTAACTGATTGATATCAGAACAAAACCAACTTTCAAAGTATCATTTTGTTATGTTCAAAATGTGAATGAGGTTAACTGCTACACAGAAGCTTCTTAAACCATAGTGTGATAAATTACACTGTAAGGATTATCAGATTTCATAGAGACCTAGTACAGGTGGTGTGATGAGCAGGTACACATCTCAGCACCAAGCAGCAGGTTGCTTGGCAGACATTTCTCAGCCAAAACAACTGCAATAATCTTTACTTTGAAGCAAGTGTGGTTTGGAGGAAAAGTTCAAAAGGCATTTGATTCCCAGAGAGCGATAATCCTACAATTGCCTATTTTGTTCAGAGACCTGCAGGAAATATCTTCTTGACAAATGAAGTTGATTGATTGACTTTTCCTTTCCAGAAACCTCTTGCACATTGAAATAAATGTCACAAGAGAAAATGTCAGAGATGTGAAAAGAATAAGCCAATTTTTTGCTTAACACCAACTGATAGGCATACAAACTCCATTTTCTAGTTAATAAAGGAGCAACTTTATGGCAGTAACTTTAACAAATAAAGTAACTGCCATAACAATTTACTTATATTTATTATCTTCAGGTAAGTAAAACAGAGATGCAATCTCTCTCTAAAGCATACTGTCCCTAATCACAGAAATTCATTTAAAATCAAAATCATATAGATCGTAAACCACCCATGTCACAGAATGTTTTTGACAGTTTACTTCACAAGAATAAAGAATGGCATTCTCATAATGTCTTCTTTTGAAGACAGACATAGGGAGAAATCCTAGTTTAACTATAGACCAGTTTATTAATACAATCCATCCATTCCTTACAGTTTACAGTTTCTTAAATACTAAAACCAAATAAACCATAGCTGTAGCCAATCCTATGCAGCTTTTCACATAAAAAAAGGCTTCTTTAGATTCCATACATTGGCAAAACCTACGTACTTACTTGGAAAAGAGCATCACTGTCATAATGAGATTTGGTTTACTGAACAGAGAAAATAAATGGAAGAAAAGAAGTTCCAGTCAAAGCTACTATTCAAATCAAAGCAAGGATTTAAAATAAAGGGAAAGAATACAGTGGTTATTGCTATGCTTCCACCAGCCCTACTGTGAAATTTTCATATCCTTTTAAAGATGTATCCGGCACTTTGTAAAAGAAAAACACACAAATACACCCCAGAAAAAAGTACTCACACTGTTTGGGTGTTGAATGGCAACTTCGTGCTGCAGCCTAACCCGCTGTGGCATCATCACATCATCCTGGAATAAATAGCACACTGTTACTGAACATAAAAAGGGTCACAGTACAGTGTTCAGACACATTAGGACAGGGTGCTAAATTAACATCATTTTACTGGCTTGCAGTCAGAACTAGAGATGGAAAAAATATTAATAGATTTTACACTTTTAGCGTATTAAACTCAGTGCTCTTCAAATTGGAAGTGATCGAAACTACTACATGACAACTGTGTTCTGATTTCAACATGTATCCTATGGGCACTCACATACTGTATGTAAAGAAACTCACCAACACTTTAAGAACTCTGATCACCAAACTGGCACTATGTATGGACAAGGAACTAACCTGGATTCAAAGCATGAGATTTATAACATTCAAGCAATAGGAATTGCTTTGAATGAGGAAATGTTCTCAATGTACCTTGTTTCATTGATAAGGAAAAGCCTTCAGTTTCTAGTACTGATATGCCACATTTCATGAGCACAAGAACAAGTATTTGTGCCATGATACAATTCTAAGGCAAAATAAAAAGGAAAAAAAAAAAAAGAACACACACTCATAAAATGCATCAGCATTGACCCTGGCTTTAAAACACACCACCTCGATTTCAATTTGATGTTAATACTTCTTTCACCTGTAGCATAAAGGTCTATTTGGTTTACTTACAAAAAGTTAGGTTGGTTGTAAGGAATCTGTAACCTCATATCCTTCCTTCAACAGACAGGAGGAGATACTCCTTTCAAAATATTATTTCCTGTTCATAATCATATCCCTTCTAGACCACAGTTTTAAAGTCTATTAAAATGCCTGACTGTAGCACAGGTTTTCTTCCCTAAATTTAGTCTCCTGAGGTTTGCACGTATATTCTTTTCCATTTTGGTGCCGTATTTCTTCCCTTTTGAAGGATCAGTTCAGTCTTTCTCAGCTCCTGGTTTAAGCTAACACAGCCTTTTTCTTCTCAGAGTATTTTCAAATGATCCTCACATTAAAATCATTCTGAGATTCCTACTAAAGCCAAAACCACTAAATATTGATCTTCCAACAACTTCCACATTAAAACTTTCCATCAAATCAATGGCAACAAAAATATATTTGTGCTTAAATATCTCGCGCTTAGAAGACTGAATGACTTTGATATAAAGGTGATGCTCGAGTTATATCAAAAACAATGCAAGGATGAAAATAAGTATGAAGAGAAGTACATCCAAAATTCCAGGTTAAAGAGAAAAATAATAAACTCCTTTACAAATTACTCAGGCTTCTTAGATGTCTTCTTGTTAAATTTCCCCAAATGAGAATGCAAAAGCAATCCATCAAAAAGCAAGGAATTTCAATGCTTAGAACAATGTTACTATTATAGCTTACAATATACAACATATGCTCTTGTACTAAAAGATTCCTCAGTTTATGATGCTGCACAACAGAGATAACTTTAACAGAACTCAGACATTCACAAGGATGAAGAATAATCTACTTCATTTAAAAAGGTTAGAACAGCATGGAAAGTATTCAAACCAAACTTAAATCTCCTATTCACCAAACTGGTCAATGTTATGTTTTTATAAGCAGACAACTTGACAGGAAAGGTCTAGTTCCCCCTAACAAAACACTGTGTCATTTTGATGCTATTGGCAAAACTAACACGTCTACAGATTTGGGGCTTAGGCTATCACCAAGATCATCAGTACTCTGTAAAATCCAGCAAAGAGGGGGCATTTATGACCATAAAAACTCCAAAATGCCTTTTTTGTATTAATACATCTTTGTTCTCTAATGCTGAAAAACTCTATGAACTCTTACCCTGAATGACCTTTCAAAAGAATTTTGTCTTCTTTTTATTAGCAGTTTTACACATATGATGCCCTGCTGTATAGTTCTGTGATACTTTCCAGGGTCATGGGAGAATGAAAGGGGGGGGGAACATAGTAATTTAAGACATAATCCCAAATAAAATAACAAAGCATTTAGGTGATGAGGAAGAACAGCACAAAATACACATCATACCCCAGACAAAACTGAGTCACATCAGCCATTTGGGTTTTTAGACTGAAGCTGGGCAACCATAAAGGAAAGGTAACTGCAAAACCCAGCTTCAGCGCTCCACAGGTCCCTTCCCACCCAAACCATTCTTTGATTCTGTGAGCGATGACTGAGCAGAGAGCCAGAAAGTGGAAAACAGCACATATTTATACAGAGACAATCTGAAGCAATGTGGCTGTGTTCTAGACCAGTGTTTAAGAAACCAGATTCAATTCTAATGAATAAAACCAAAATGATCGTGCCATAAAATAAGAGCACTTTAAAAAATGTTTCAACTTTATAAGCCATTGGTAGGCATGAGATGCTCAACCATGACCTGCACTGAGAAATGTTTATGGAGTTTAAGCAACCCGTAGTATTAGACAACCAAGATGTTAAAATACTTTGTGCAGCTGCACATTAGGTAATCATAAATGTTCTACCCAAACTGTTGTATTTTTGATATTGAACTCAGCAACTGTATTGGTGTCTGCACTAAACAGACTTTGGTCATCTTTTTTGGTTTAAAACCAAGAACAAACCCTAGTAACAAGACAAACACTTTCCAAATTATTTTTCATTTATGTCATGTCAGACAAAAGGAAAGTAGGTATCTGAATGTAGCTGCTGTATCAAAAAAGAAAGCATATTCACTTTGTTTCTGTCTCCTATGTGTAAGCAGGGAAGACAACAAGGCTAGCAGTGAATTACACTGAATATATACTTTAAAAACCGAAGTTTCCACTGGAATTCAGTTTTCTCTTTTAGCATGAAGTCTCTAATGGTTCTCTCCTAGCAGATACAAGACAGGATGGAAGAGAGATTCCCCCCCACTGAAATAATGGACAAAAGAGCAGATTTAAAATAAACCCCAGATAAATGCATGCCTTCACTAAGCAGATACTTCAGTAACACAGCTAAGTAAGATTAAGTAAATCCATTTTCTTGTGTCCCCACTCACCAAACTTAGTAGAAAAATTAAGAGAACCTCAAGTAATAGCTGGGTTTACTGTCATCTAGATATGTACAGACATCTGCACAATGCAAACGAGGCCAAACAGGTAACCAGCAATAAAGCAATATAAATAGAAACCTATTTTAGGCACTTTGTAGGAATTTTATTCATTACAAACATGTTTCCTGCTCTCCAGTGTCCATTCTGAATAGGAAAACAATGTGCTGAAAGATGGGAGAATAAAAAGGACTTTATTTCACATGAAAAGCCAGCAGGGATTTCTAAACAAGCCCAGATGTGTTTCTGCCAGTGGGGGGCCGTGATCTCCATCACCTTTCAGTCTGACAGGCATTCTGCCTGCTTGGGCTCCTATCAGATATATCCCTTCTGGAGAAGGCTGGCTTGCTCCTGTCAAGTTCCTCACCACTTACAGATGCTGCCAAATCAAAAAGCTTAGTTACACAACTATCAGCTGGGTTGTCTTCCTTCCAAGCAGAGGCACCATTCTTTATAAAAACACTATTTATACTGAGCTAATTGTTTTGTTTCACTTTACTCATCTGTTAAGTAGAAGAAAAAGAAAATTAAAGCAACAGACTGAGCTTAAGAATATTATTCAAAGCTGGTGCTATTTCAGGATGTGTTCCTTAAATCTATTTGGGTAAATCTAAATGACAGGCATTCAATGGCCTCTTCAACAAGGCCGTTTGGACCACACTGAACTCCACAGTAACAACTTCATGATTTCCCCTTAAAAGTGGGGGGTTTGCACATCAGAAAGTAAAATCAAACATACAACTCAAAGTACAATACACATCTACTTTTTAAAACCAAAGACAAGTTAATATAAAACAACATACTAATTATAGCTCAGTACTGAAGTGCTTTCTTAAGCTCACATTACAGACTCTGCACCACATGCTGCCCAAATTCCTTCGTATTTGGCTGTTCAAAAAACCCACACACACGCACAAAGAGAGCTGACAAACTCCATCCCCACAATAGCAGCACCATCTTTCCACTGCAGATATTATACATAAAATACAACCTGTAGCAACACCAGAAGGAATGTCTGACTTGCTGAGAAACAATATGGCATCTCCAAAGTGTTTCAATCCATCAAACGGTCATTCATTTATCCTGCACCTGCTCAGATTACAGGGAAAATCTTTCCATTCTATTGTTCAGTTCAACTCCTCGAACTAGGGAGGAGAAGGCCTCAGACCTCCAAGAACTGACCCGTCAACAGCACTACCAAAGTCAAAATACCGATACTATGCACTTTTGTAGAAGGCAGGTTTTCAAATAAGCCCCCCACTATTGAACACACTCAAATTGTTCACTCCAATGGCCACACACAAGACACCTGAGCAGAACACTTTCTGCTATCTGTTAGTACTTGCAAGACCATAGGAAAAACTACTGTTTTTCTGTTTGTAGTTCTGGATTAAATTGAGAAAGAAGGAGAACACAAAGAAATCACTTCTAAGTTTAAGAAACTGATTTCACTGAGCACCTTTCTTATCCTGAGCATGACAACAAAAGGACTAAAGGGGAGTATATACAGTGTTCTTATGCTCCTTAATGAGTAGTACCTTCCATCAATAGAAACCTTAGAAATGAAGAATAATTCAAGTTTATTAGTGCCTGTAATGTGTAATGGCAACCAACAATAAATCCTTCTTTCCAAAACCAGCAAGTTACAGACACTGTAAAAACAAGCAGCTGTGATTATAACTGAAAGGTAGCTTGAAGGCTGGAGTCTCTGCAACATCTACCAAGTCCGGCCGGCCACCTTAATGAATACCCCTCAATGAAGGAGTTTTGAACTTGAAACTCAAGAAAAGCATGCAATTTCACAGCAATTTAGAATTAACATTCCCAGCTTAAATCATACAAGCAAATCTCCCAAACGGAAAGGCACAGGTCAGCAGCTGCCAATTCAAATATGGGAATACCGATTCTGGTGGTCCCTCTCACTTCTGAGGAATAAACCTTCACTGTTTCCCTCTGTCATTTTCAACTATTAGCAAGCAGTGACACTGTGGCAACGTGGTGTAGAGTCACATCTTTGAGCTGGCTCAGAACCTCAGAAGCAACAATAGTCTGCCAACAGAGCCTTTCAAAAGGCTAAAAGCGTGTCAAAGACTCAAGGGACTGTGACTGGGTTTGAAATACTGCAGGTCAAAAAAGGACACATTTTGATATTTCTTCTTTGCCAGGCAGGAACCCTCCAACAACACATTCATTATACCTGAAATAATGGAAGACTACACAGCTTACTAGGGTGAAATGAAAGCATGTTCGCTTTTAATGAAATACAGTTTTATACAAGTATGGGCATGTTTAAGTGAATGTCAACAAAAATAGCAGTTCAAAGCAGAAAAATTAATTTTTGCTGTGCTACAGTTGGGCAGGTTACTATAACAAAGCTGGTAACAACCCCAGATAACTGAAAAACTAAGGTTACAACACAATGCATCTGGTAGTTACAGTCATAACCCCACAGAACTTGAAGAGCAAAGCTAACAGTGAAATGTATTTGAATAATTCATTCATTCTATTGTCGAATAGCCAGAATTTTCTGAGACTACAAATGTTAAACATGAACAATTTGTTAAGTATCTTCAATTTTCCAACTTGTTTTCCCCTGTGGGAAAAATGCCTCAATAGCTTAGAGGTGAAATCTGTAACAACAACCACAGCAAAAACCCCTCCACAATAGCTATTAGTCAAACAGCTGCCACTTCATACTAGAATAGGCTGATCAAATTCTGACAGTTCTGAGCTCTGTAACCTTTTTTTCCACATTTCTTCTCAATTTGTTGTCCTCACAAATCTGTGTTGAGAGACATAACACAAGCAGCTTGCCTCCAGCTGGAACGGCAAGCAAAAGAGTCTCTCTGGAGCCAGTATTTTCAACGATGCTCCCAAATATGCTCCTACATTCATTTCACCCAAAGGAATGTACAAGGAGCCCCACTGTATTTCTCCACCTATATGAAACGTACACAAACTACTGACCCAGCCCCATTTCACTCCAATTCAACCTATAGCAAACCTGAAATTACGGCTGCACTTCTGAAGGTCAATTCCCTGGCATTACTGCAGCACATTCCAGAAGGCTGATATCAACATTCCTTCCTAGAGAGCTTGATACTGGATTGGTGACTGAAATGAAGGTAGGTGGCGTGTAGAAGTGGAGTTGTTAAACAGCTGGCAACATCTGTGTTTCAGCTATTATCACACAACAGTTACTATGGTCAAAATATTGAGCAATTTTTAGACTTGCAGCAATTTCCACATTTATTTTATTTCTTCTGATGTTCTCAGCAAAAAGCAGTAGTCACAAGGAAAAAAAAATAGAAAATAGGTTTAAGTAACAACAATTGCTTGATATTGCTTTTGTATGCAAGATTAGGCTTCTAATAGTTTAGAACGCTTTCTATTTCGAAGCATCTTGCTCAATAGCAAGAATAGAAATGGGTAGAACAGAAAATCTTAGTAACTTCTTCCAAGCTTATCCATACTAAAAGTCATAAAATTCTCAAATCACTTTAAGTATGTCTTGTTTATATTAAATATAAATGGCAATGAGAACATTGCAGAAATCCAGAGTCATCAGTTTTACATTCCTTAAGAGTTCTAATTTGTTTCCCTAATGCTTCTTTATCCTGCACAGCTAGCAAAGAGAAACAATACAGAAGCATGAAGATGCATGCTGAATAAAACACTCCAAGGTGTTTATGGTATTATGCATACCATAAGTAAATATGCATAATAACAAATGAAAAAATCTGAAGGGAACTCTATAGAAATTTCATCTAAACAATTTAATACTCTAGTTTCACAGAATCATAGAATGGTTTGGGTTGGAAATTAAGATTACCCAAGTTCCAACTCCCTGCCATAGGCATGGATGCCTCGCCTTAAACCAGGTCACCCAAGGCTCTGTCCTACGTGGCCTTGAACACTGCCAGGGATGGAGCATTTACCACTTCCTTGGGCAGCTTGTTCCACTGCCTCACCACCCTCACAGTAAAGAACATCCTTATATCTAACCTGAACTCCCTGTTTAACTTCAAACCCATCACCTCTTGTCCTATCACTACGTATCGCTAGTCTGTAAATCACAAGCAGTAAACAAGTACATCTTCTAGGATTGAAAAGAAAGACTAATCCAAAATTCACCTCAGTAAATTACAGATCAGAGATAGAAGATATAAAGTTCCATGGGACAAGAGAATAGCAGGTTAATGTCTCAATCATACATGGCCTCATCCCAATTCTCTCAGCAATGAAGTAAAGCAAAAAGAACCGGATCCCAAGTTCATTCATCTCAACAAAACTGGGATCATTCCAATTACTTCATGGCATAATTTCTGACGCACTCCACTCTTTCAAAATCTGCTGAATCAGGGGATCAGAAACAGAGCAGCACATTTTCTGTTCATACTTCCTCAAAATAATTTGTTTATGAAGCAGACACTGATGCTCAGTGCTGGGTATGAAATACATTTCTTTGTATGTATGAGAAACTGGCCTTTTCAGACACCATTAATTTGCATATGTCCTGTGAGTCCTGTGTATTCAATATATACTCACATGCATTTCAAAGCTTCACCCTCCATGAACTTACACACAAAGATTTGCATGAAAGACACTCTGCAAAATAAACAAACACCTCAAACCAACAAACTGGTAAAGGGAAGCTGTGATAAATTCAAATAAACTCATTTTAAAAGGCACACGGTGTTGCTAAATACGCTGATAAATTAATAAAAGCAAGAGTAAAGGCCAGCAAAGCCAACAGTAAAACTTAATTTCTTAAATGATAAGACAAGAAATTTCTGCTACATTGCCTTGGGTCAGAAGAAATATACCAGCACTTAACCATGTCTTGCAGCAGTACACTGACTAATTCACAAGACTTTAAACACACAACAAAAAACATCCTTCTATCTAGCTGATATGACAAATGGAGTTGCAAACTGAAAGATTACCCAAATTAAAACCTGTGTGGTTTTAAGGCTGTTAAGTTTACATCCCTACTCTCATGATGCTTTCTACTAAGCACAATCCTAACATTAAGTTGACTCCTACCTGAAAACCTACACTTTCAGCAGCCAATTCCTCCTAGTACCACACTAAACCATAGTTCAGTTCCAATTCAGAGGGAAGAATCAATCTTCCGGTGAAATTACACAAGATCAAGTGAGCCTTCAAGGTCCTGCTCTTCCTGCCTGATCCCAGCCACATAGCACGATTCCTCAGATCAGCTATACACAGTTGTGAAACCCTTTACTGCATATTAGGCTGCAGAAAGTCAGATAATTATCTGTGGATTAGTGAGCTGAAGGGGTTCACAGAAGGTATCCAACAAAGAGAGTAAAAAAAAAAATCCAAGATGGAAGCTGAGACTTCATATTTTGCATCCAAAAACCAGAAGATCAGCTCTTAGTTGCTCATCAACATGATTTTTCTGAAGAATGTGGGAAAGAAAAAACCTGAAAATACTAACTCTGCTCATACCAGCTTGTGAAATACAATAGGATCAAGGAACAGTGTGAGCCTGTAGGCTTGCTACAGGTTGGAAGACAACTACAGCTATAAATGCTAACCAACACGTTTAACACCACAACATCTTTCAACAGCTTATCTTTATGGCAAACCAACAATTACATGAAAACAAATGAATTGTATTGACAAAACTAAGACAAAATTCATTTACTTACTGAATCCAGAAAGCAGAGGTAGGTTCCTGAGCTCTGAACTACTGCTTGATTTTTAGCAAATCCAACTGTTGAGAAAACAAATAAAATTATATGGCAGTTTCTACTGTTGCATTTTCTTTAAATCTGGCTACCATCAGGAACACATGAAAGGAAATACAAAAATCAGGATCAGGGAAAGTACACAATTTTTCCATATTTAAAGCAAAGTCTTTTGTAAACAATTAATCAGTGTGAAATTTCAGTCATCTTCTCTGAGTGATTATAAGTTCCATGTGTTATAGTTCTGCCACCAAGTAAACTTAGGCTACTTTCACTAGTAGTAGAACAATACAATCTGCAATATGTATCTTGAAGAGTCAGCTACCTCGGTTTCACATCCAGTGCCTCAGGTCATTAGAGAAGAGATTCAGAGCAGCCCTGCAGCGAGGGACTTGGGAGTGGTGGTTGATGCGAAAATGAACATGAGCTGGCTTCGGTGTGCGCTTGCAAGCCCACAAACCAGCCGTGTCCTAGGCTGCATCCAAAGGAGCGTGACCAGCAGGTCAAAGGAGGTGATCCTGCCCCTCTACTCTGCTCTTGTGAGACTTCACCTGGAGCATCATATGCAGTTCTGGTGTCCTCAACATAAAAAGGACATGGAGCTGTTGGAACAAGTCCAGAGGAGGCCACAAGGATGATCAGGGGAGTGGAGCACCTCCCATATGAAGACAGGCTGAGAAAGTTGGGGCTGTTCAGCCTGGAGAAGAGGAAGCTGTGTGGAGACCTCATAGCAGCCTTCCAGTATCTGAAGGGGGCCTACAAGGATGCTGGAGAGGGACTCTTCATTAGGGACTGTAGTGACAGGACAAGGGGTAACAGGTTCAAACTTAAACAGGGGAGGTTTTGATTGGATCTAAGGAAGAAATTCTTTCCTGTGAGGGTGGTGAGGCACTGGAATGGGTTGCCCAGGGAGGTTGTGAGTGCTCCATCCCTGGCAGTGTTCAAGGCCAGGTTGGATGGAGCCTTGGGTGCCGTGGTTTAGTGTGAGGTGTCCCTGCTTATGGAAGGGGGGTTGGAACTGGATGATCTTAAGGTCCTTTCCAACCCTAACTATTCTATGATCATATAGTCACAGAATGGGTTGGGTTGGAAGAGACCCCTAAAGGTCAACTAGCACAACCCCCCTCTAATGAGCAGATGCTGAAACCCCTGGCTGTATATACATTCATCTCTTCAGTTGTAACAAATAATAACAAATCTTAAGAAGGAAGAGAAAGAATAACAGCCTGCTAAACAACCTGTTCTACCCATCAGGGAAGCTCTGTTCTGTTCCACTATGCTCATTAAATATAAAGTATGCAAATGCAAAAATCTTCCGGTGCCATTACCCTAATGGCACCGGTAATGCAGAGGGGAACCAAAGCAGAAGAATACATAACCAATGAGCACAAACCTGGCTTATTTAATACCACATATTATACCATCTATCAAAGACACCGTAATAGAGATTCAGACAAATGACAACACTGGCATTCAGGGTCTTTTTGTTTCTGATCCCCTGACACCTGCTGAATCTTTTACCAAGGCACTCAGGAAGTTGAACTGAAATGAGACTTTTTGTCAGCTTAATTTCTGAAGCAGATGACAGTACTGGCAAGTCAAACTAATGGCAGGGCAGAAATCAAAAAGGAGGGGGGCAGAGCAGCAATACACAGCCAAGGGTAAGGATGAGACTGCAGCAACCATCAAGAAGATGTATCTCAGTGGTAAGCTGAGTTCATCTGCAAGGTTGTTTTATCTGGGAATATTTCTGCATGTAGACAAGGTTTACCCAGAACATAATGGTCTTTGAATTCTTCTCCCAGGCAGCATTGTAAGAAAAGACCATATATATCCAGAGTTATTCTGAAAAGTGCTATATGAATTCCACTTGGTCATAATATGTAACATTTAGGCTTCATTTGAAGTATTTATGGAACCCAATCAAAGGAATACAGCAAAAGATTGCCCTGACATGCAAACCAAATGAGGTGAAGATATGCAATAGTGTAGGGTTTTTATTCTTTAATGGAAAAACTTGAATCGTAAAGCCAAAAAATCTTATCATGAAGTGAAGCAGGATAATTTTAAATAATACTGTGCCTTAAGTTTCTGCTTTTGCATTTGAAAAAAGCAGAATTCTGTAATTCTCCACTGTTTTTATGCGATACAGGTTTAAGTTTACTCAGGAAACAAATTTAAGCAGGCTCAAAGGTTCGCTTAGTTTTAATGTATATGCTCCTTGGCTATTTTGCTGAGTTGTCCAAGTACAGAAAAAGCCTTATGACTGCATTTCTTACTGCCTCAAAGGAACATTATGTCAACTACCAACAGAACACTATTAATGAAGGCTCCTCCTCATAACTGTGCTATTCTTTTTGTACCTATTTTGAGTATTTTAATCCTTACCCTAGCTTCTTGTAATCATGGATTTCTCAGGCTTACTATCTTACAGTATATTACCTTTTTAGACACACATGAATATCTAATCTCACATATACAGTTACTCTCATTCTCCTTCCTATTGGCAGTAAAAAAGCAGCTGGCAAAGTCAGTAGCTACCACAACAGCAGAGCTGAAACCTGGCATGAGCAGTTTTAGTGGGAAACAACTGATGAAAGTTAGCAGGTCTGGACACGCCAAACAAGCAAAACCCCAACACTATGGAGGTCCCTACAAAAGCAAGAGGCAGAAGAACAGAACAGAACTAAATCTTCCCAACATCAATGAAATCACTACTCTCACACATCATTACCAGCTGTAAAGCAGCCTGTTCTTGTATTTCAATGCTGTCATTAGTACACCCCGATATTTCAACAACCTTCAGCAGACAATAATGAAGAAGTAGGAATCAGCAGGAAAAAAGAGAAGGCAGTTAAAGGCAACTACAAGATGACAATTATATTATTCAATCAATGTTCTGAAATATTTCAGATCTCTTTTTAAAATAAACCACTTTACATAAAATACTGAGATCTTTATGATTTGTTATGAAAAAAAGCTGGAATATATTTTTTTCTAACATTAAGACAGAAATCATCCTGAAGCTTTTACTATACCAGCCATATTTTTAAGAGGGAGAGAAGAGAACACACATATTTTAAAAGTGAATAGCAAGGAAGATGTAACTCCCCATGGAAGAAACTAGATATTAAAACTGGTTTCAGCACAAAAAACCCTATGCTTGGCATGAGGAAAAAAATTTCTTTCATATTACTTTGCTGAACAAAATGCAACGTTTGTGCCAGGTCTCTGAGTTTTGTAAGGCCTGCTTACTTGGTGAAAAGAGCCTGTTACCATGGTTACAGCCGTAAAAACTTAAGCCTCAGTGAGATATTAACATTCCTCACTCTTGGAAAGAAAAAGGTTTCCTTTTTTTAGGCAAGTGACCCTTTCTTTTTTTCTAGGTTCCCCCCCCTTTCTTTTACATGCTAGAAAAGAATCAGAAATAAATCCTAATCTTGTGTAAATAGTTGAAGATGTGAAGCCTGACTAGTACATTGTTTCTGTACTAAAGCATCTTCTTTTAAAGGAAGGACTCCTTACAGTTGTAACTAGTCCTTAACATAATAAAAGTAAATCACTGAAAGCAAACAAATACTATGGATTTCAAGTAACCTGCTCCTAAGATGTAACAACCGTGAAGAAAAGATGTCCTCATTTTAATGGTGACCTGAGAGTGACTTCCACATGAATAAGCTTGGGTTTGTTTTTTGTAAAAGAACTCTGCATTTCATACTACTATTTAAAACAATGCCCACAGCTGCATCCCCCACCTCCAATTTATTAAACATTTGTTCAGGTTTCAGCTATCTCAACACTAACAAATGCAAGTTAAAAACAAAAATAACCTAATATATCCCTAATGGCACAATATGCCCCTTATAGTTCACAACTCAGTTTTAGGTTCTGCTTCCTAAAGTGCAAAGGTGAACTGACTTCAGAATTCTAGCATGAATTACTGTCAAAATGTACTCATGTGTTCTTGCACACAAAAAACCAGTATATACATAATTGCATCCTACCTAGCTTCTAGATCATCAACTACTAAGAGAAGTATGACCTGAAAAGACTGATCATCCAATAGCTGGAGAGGGGGGTGCAAGAAGGTAAGACAAATTTCCAGAAATACAAGGAATTCTTGCCATTGCTTAACTCCAGCTTTATCTGTTGTCCAAAAGAGAAAAATTCCCTCTATGAACCTTGTCTGTCTTTTGTCATCAGCAGCTCAATAATGCTAATATTGCAAGTTACACTGTCAAAACAACATCAGTTCATGCTAGAAATATTAAAATACTACAAATATTTATAGTCACAGTTATGCTGTATTAGTTCAGTATTGCTAGGTCTGACAACTGCTTAAAAACCAGCTTTAAATTAAGTCTATAGTCAAAAGAAATGACAGTAAAGCAAGCCAGGGGCCTGTACCAAGGTGCAGATTAATTTAGTGCACAAATTCCAATTTTTCTGCATGTTTCAACATCAGGAAAATTAAAGCTCCTGAAAAAGAACTGGGCTTTTCCATAAAAAGCTCATTTTGAGCTAGCTGTAATTAGCCTGAGTTTCTTTCAGTTACAAAAAGGGTATTTTGTTAAAAAAAACAACCAGAATCTGACCAGATTTTGCATTACAGTGTTTCCAAAGTGTGCCTTTTAAGTGAAATAACTGGAAAGACACACATTTGGAACTAATTTTCTATCAATTCCTACCTGTCTACTCCCACAAAAATCCAGAATGATTAGATATACAACCCCTATATGCAATGTGAACACCCTGTTCTGCTTGGTTTGTCCTGCTGTTCTCCTTTGGAACACAGACGTGATCTTCCAACTTCAGTGCCATTTACCACTAGCTTCTTCAAAGAGCAGTATGTTTTATATCTATTTTACAGTTAAACAAGCTTGTCTGCTAACAAAAAACAAAAACCAACCAAACCTTAACATAACCAAAACAAGCAAAAGAAGAACTCTTAGAGAGATTTGTTTGTTATCTCCTCCAGGGGGTAAATGTAATTCATATTAGCATGTAAATTGACAGGGAATCACATCATACACCTTTTCTGTAGCTCACTAAACATACATTGGTTTAGCTCTTTGTCTAAACAGGTAGGAGTTTAGTGAGAGCTTTTAGCTCACATCCAAACTTTTCTGAAACCTCTGTTTTGATTTGATCATCAAAAGAGATAGCAAAACTCTATTTTGTTCCATTTCAGGCTCTATTCTGCATTTACTTTGTAAACCTTTCTGTGAGAAATTTTAGGTTTCTTTTTTCTTAAACCCCATCTCCTCAAGATGACTCAGATCTCAAAAAGCCAAAGTAAAACTGTAAGTGTTAACACCACTGTGTATACTACAACTAAACAAAATTCTTTTGCAGAGTAGCACAAGAGTGTTAAGCCAAGTTCCTCTTTCCTGGACATATAAACACATCCTACAAAACCAAAACCAACCGGCCAAATTCTAATTTGGAATGAGATTTTGAACAGAGAGCTCTGGAACACACTGTGGGTTGTTTTTTTAACATTGCCATGCAAGTGGCTACAAAGACACTTTTCAAACTAAAAAATACAAGATGCCTGCGATAACAAGCTGACTCTCCAAAAGTCACTATTAAGCTACATACCGCCTCGAGGTTCAGATGAATCATTGCTACCAACAATTACTGGAACACCAGCATCTTCCAACTTCATCTTCCATTTTTCAATTATTTCAGCTGAAGCATCCTAGAAAAATGAGACATAAACTGCAGCTATTTTAAGTGTATGGTGAACCAAACACAGTCCAAACCAAAGATTCCTATCAGAGACAGTATTTACTTGGGCAGTATCTTAAATAAAGTCAGAAACATACCTCACTGGCATCATTGAAAACTGACAGCTCCATGGTTTCTTTAAAATCTTGTTCCCAAACTGACTTCAAGCATTCATCTAACCAGCATTCACTATTGTGAACAGGCAGGATGACAGACTACAAGGAAAGAAACAAAAATTCCAGTGTATGTCAGTAAGCACTATTTTTGTTTACTTACAGTATAAGAATATTCATTAAAAAGGGGAAGTGCCAGATCTTTCTGAAACTAACTTTCACAAAAAAAATGCATCTAAAAATATGAAAGTAGGCAAAGATCCTTTCTTTTCATTCTAAATATATGATTGACTTTTTTTCTCTACTAAGCTATCTTTTTCATTTTTTGAGTTCTAAAATGGCTGTTGGTAGATCTCCAAGGAATCAAAAGGGCCTACTGAAGAAAAAAGCACTAACAAAACATCTGTAATACCACACTAACCTATTTCTAGTATTCCTGTATTTCTTAGGACACTCTAAGCTCACTACTTAATAGGAGATGCTCATATACGCAGCCTGTGCCCTTGGGCTCTAACCATGTTTTTAAAAATGACTCTATTTAAAACTGCTATTAAGCACATTAGAAGATGCTGTTTGCCATACTTCCATAGTCTGTGATTTCAACTTCAGGCTTTCCTATTACAGCCTCTACTGGTTCAGCCACACACATGCAAAGCATGAAAACCTATCTGAAGTATTTTAAAATTGGTTAGAAACCAGAGATGAGGGATTTTTCTGTTCAGTTACTCACCACTGTTCTAACTAGCCCCCCGAACCCCCAACCAACAATTGCCCCCAAATTCTTTCAGTATCTCAAAAATAAACATTCTGGCTATGTTTGTAAAGGGAAAGGCCAAACCTGTATCTGCTAAGAGCTCTTCTAGATGGGAAACTTAAAGCGAAGAACCCAAGTAACTTGTAAAAAGTCTCACTGAACATTTTAAGAAGTTCCTAGAAACAGAACTTCAATTCATCATGTGGTGTAACCATAAACATGCAACTTGAAGAAACAGAGGATTAGTTCCTATTGTGATCATGTGAGAATCTTAAGAAACAAAATACTAGAATACTGAAATTTAATTCATCAAGATGTAGTGACATGTGAGTACATGTACACTGTGCAAATACAGGCAAATCATAGATGAGTAGGCAGATTTTGTGGACACTGAGGAGTGTGCTTTTGTTTTTCTACAGCAGTATGAGGTATGGGACAATGACTCACAAAGAAGAAACTTGAGAACATTCCATAGCAAAATTAAAACTATCGTTGTCTAAAATGAATGAACATCCTGATTTTTGACAGGATGCTGTAGGATGCAAAAGGGGCATTTAAAAGAAGTAGAAGTAAACCTGTCTAAAATTTTAAGCAAAGCAGGTCTTTGACTTCTGTTTTGGAGAGATAAGTAAGTAGACAAAGGAGAAATAAAAATATGAAATTGATTACCAAATAATTCCAACATGCAGACAAAAAAGAATCAGAACTTTGAGACTAAAATAACAAGAACAAATATGAGATTCTAAACTGATATATTCCATTGACTCTGGATTTTAATATCCTTTATGTTTTTATTTTGTTGAAAATACAACCCTATACATTTATACTAATCAATCTAACATATTCATTCAGAAAGAAGAGGGCTCCCAAGTCTTCCAATGACAATATAAACTAGCCACACATTATATAAACTAGCTCGACATTGCCTTGAAAACTACAGAACTGGAACTTCTTTGGTTTATTTCCCCATAATGAACTCCTAGTTTAAGTCAGGACAGCAGGGCAAAACACCACAATTATGTTCAGATCTCAGTTTAGTTTGAACTGAAAACAGTACTTTAATGGTAGCACATATAAAATCACCCATAAATACCTCATGGCACTAAGGAACTCAGAACTTGGTATGAAAACTCATAAAAGATGAGCATGAAACCTAAAAGTTGCAGCTGGTACTTGTCATAAACTAGGCATTCATAAACTGGCCTTGATCATCAAGCGACCGTATCAGAACACTTCAGTCCCCTCTGCTCATTTAAAAAGGGAAAAGCATCAACCAAGGCATGTTGTACTTATGGATTCATACCAAAAAAACCCCAATGAGCTGGCAGTAACCTCAAGAGACAGTCTCTACTTCTTCTGTCCCAAAACATGATCAACTAAAGCTGACAAACATCTCCAGGGACAAAAACATCAGCCTTGTTAAGGCAATCTCTAAAAGCAGGCATAAAGGAGACCTGGCATACCATCTTCCAATGGCTGAAGTCATTTTGCTGCAATGTAACCACTTCCAGGTCTCTGCACAGGTTATTATTCTAGTTCTCTTTGCAGCAGCCTTTCATATATTTGAAAACTGGTACTATAATAGTGAACTACAAAAATACGCAGAAAGATCCTTCAAAGAAACTTTGAGTGAACACAGGGACACAAATTCCAAACAACTAATGTATTTTTGTCATTGGAATATCAACTGAGTGGCAACTCAGTCAGAATTGTCCTGTCACTAGCAGAGAACAATTTATAGTAGGATCCAACAGAGGAACATCCTCATGGCCTATAAGCCAAGCACAACAGTTAGTACACACAACTATGATCTGGTTTTGAGCATTACGACACTACCTGGTTCTCCCTGAACTTCTGATATTCTAGAGTAAGACCTGAACCAATTCTGTATCTTTTTAGTAATGTTGTTTTGCCATCACTAAGCTGAAGATAAAGATTCCCAGCTTTGCTGCAAAATGAATTTTGATATATGGCAAAGATGGCAGAATGTGAAATGGTTTAAAGGTAGTTCAATCCCTTTCCTTCTACAAATGTATTCACCAAGAACACCCCCCTCTTCCTCCCTCAGCTAGGCCACTGAAAACCAATACATCAACCACAACATAGAAGTAGAAAAAAGTGAGGTTTTAAAAACCAGCGTCAGAAACCATACACTTGAATGTTTTGAACCCAAGAGCTCTCTTGTTGTTGGCATTACCACCAGCATCCTTCACTAAAAAGACACATACTGATCAACTCCAATGAAAACTTACTTTCACCTTCCACAAATTTCAGGTCAAACAAACGCCACTTTCACATCTGAGTGTGGAAAATCCATTTTAAAAATCACTTTCACACTGCTGAAGGTTTCAGGTTAGTCACAAACCGTTATTTTTAAGCAGAGTTTTCATACGAGTCATTATTCCAAACCAGTTAGAAATTCACGGCTGCTGGCAGTAGCACGCTGGGTTTGCCACATCTCCTATGTGGGGTACTTGAAACAAACCCAGGAAAACTTTTCAGGCCACAGACCTTGACCTGCCTTTAGGATGTGAGACTCTGTGAAGCTGTCCATCGTTTTTGCTTGCCTATTGATCTGTATGGTTTTGCTTTTCGGATGGCTGGCTCACTAAACCTAAATCACTGCCAAACACAACAGTTGCATGTGTATAAATGTGAAAAAAAAAATAGTAATAATCAAGAAAAACCCCAAACATTGTTACAGGGAGCAATAATAACGCCGGCCCGTCACTGTGCAAGGCCAGGCAGCACATGGCCGAGGCTGAGCTGCAAACCCCGCTGCTTTCCTGCGCCGAGCAACCGCAGCACCCACACACCTCCACGGCGAGCATGGTGGGGAGCCGGGCTCAGGTCTTTATTCCTCCTCAGCCCCGCGCTGCCCACCCGGCCCCGCCGGCCCGGCTCCCCTCAGCCCCAGCCCGCTCGCCGGCCGCCCGCCTGACACGTACCACCTGGACGGCGCAGCCTCGGCCCGCCGGCGGCCGGGGGGGCACAGGGCGGCGGGCCCCGGCTCTGCCCGCCTCCGCCATGTCAGCCTCCGCCTCTCACTCCGGAACGGCCTGGAGGAGCCGCAGCTGCAGGCCGGGGTGGAAGCGGGTGCCCGCGGGGTGCTGCCGGTCTCCCCCCCGCCCCGCCCGGGATTTTCTCCCCAGGAACCGGCCCCGCCGCCGCCTCGTCCCCTCAGGCCTCTCCCGCCCCGCGCTGTGGCGGGAGCTCCGTTAAGGCGCTCGGAGCAGCCGCCGCGGGAGGAACCACGATGGCTCCGGAGGCCGGAAGCTGCTTTGGGCGACGGTCTAGGACGGCGGCGAGGAGCTGGGGGGAGGCCGGGAACGGCTTCGGCCTCGAGCTGGAGAGCCCCGTGAGGAGATTTCAAGCTTTAATGCCGGCTCCGGCCGCCCCGGCCTGGCTCGGGGTGTGCGGGTCGGGCCGCAGACGGCTGAAGGTCTTCTCTGTGGAGGCAGCAGTTAGTTAAATAAGTGATGCCTGCGGTTTCCCACCGTTCTCTAATCGCAGTGGTTTACATGCATCTCTCCAGTCAGCACTGGGCTGTTCAGTGCAACCAGGGCCGTTCCCAATAAAAACGAGGAAATACTCGTTGGCTGCAATCGTACCGTTATCGATCATTTACTTGTGGAGCCACTTACTCCCCTGGAAGTATTCACAGCTAAAAGGTACAGCAAGAGCAGGCCCTATACAACAACCTGTTTTAAACTTTGCACAAAGCTATCCTTGTTGAGCAAAATCCAGAGATTATCCCTTGTTTATCTGAAGAGTGTTCAATAGCTAGACAATGCAAGCAGCAAACAGAGCGGAGTTATCTTAAAATGTTCTCTGGCACACCAGTCGCAGAGCTGAGGAGGTGAGGACGACAGCCAAGCAGTAATTCACCCTTGGAATCTATTTCAAGTTATCTACACAGCTTCTCTCCATCCAGCCTCAGTTTAATCTCTCTGTGAACAGCACTGCTGAATATGATCATTGCTATCCCTGGCGATGAAGGCTGAGAACACTTCAGTGCTGCCTGCATGCCTTGCTTTATCTAAGAAGGTGTAGCAGAGTATTGCTTTACTCATGCTGAACCAAACAAAAGTCCCAGTCAGGGACCAGTGCCTCATTATGCGAAGCAGTCTACAAAATGCAGAGCAAACCCCATACTTCCATCCCAGAGGAGAGCACAGAACCGACTGAAACCACCAGCAGTGTTATATTCTGCAGCTGACCACAGAGGGTAATTAAATACAAACATCTACTTAAAACATGGTTCTCATTTGGGGGGATTTGGACAGACTTTTAAAGGCCCACAAGCATGCAGAAACTATTCAGGGGGATTTTCAGGGCAACCTAGTCATCTAGCTTCCATTGTGAGAGTCATTACCTACTGGCTTTTGAAAACCTAGCAGGCATTTCTGTGTCCTTGGCCAATTAAATAGTTTTCAAAATATAATCCATTGTTTCAGTGCCTGTGCCTCTTTCATGTGGGTCAGAATGGAAAGAGATCTAATGCTGTTGGGACAGACTCATTTAGAAACAAGCAAAAATGGTTTGGTCCGAGTTGTACTTCCAATTGCTCTGCTTCAGGGATTTTTCAGAGTGGTGAGGAACAGCACAGAAAGTTTTCGCAGCTAAAAGCATTACAGAGTCTAAGACTTTTCCCATCATACTAGTTTTTAGCTTTTATTTCTGATAAAACAATCTTTTGGGGACCATTACTGTGAACCTAAAACCTGCAAATTCTGAAGGCTTGAGCCATCAAGTAGAAAGTTTCCTCATCTTGATGGAAAGACAAGGTGTCTAGAAAGTTGTTTTGCTTTCTACATTTAGCTGTCATTTCAAAAATGACACAGCCTAGTCATAGTATGGACAACTTAGACCTATTGACTTGTGAGGACGGATCTCAACTGATTCAGTGGGAGTTTAAAAGAAAGAGAAAAAAAGGACCACTTGTGTAGGGTATCACTGAGGTTATTTAGGCCAAGTCGGCTGGGGTTTAGTTTCTTTTTGAAAGGGTCAAACTGTAACTGGGGGGATGGAGGGGTGGGTAAAAGAGTATCCTTACAAACAAATCAGTTTGTCGGTGTTGTGGAGCACATGGGCAACTTAATTCAGGCATATCTTTATTGCGATGACCAAGTGAGTATAGAGTTTTCTACTAACGCCTTTGTTGCTGAATTTATAAGTTTCAGTACTGAATTATTTCCAGAACACACCATATTGAAAGGATCATTCAAAGAGTAGGTAAAATATTCAGTTTACAGCTAGTTTTGAAACCACTTCTATTCAAAGAATGCTTTGAGCTTCCAAAAATGGTCAGTTATGTTCATAAAATATCATATCATTGTTAATTGGCAAGAGGGGTGCAATATTTCTTATTATAGTACTATAGGGCAGAATGAGATTTGAGAAGCTCATGTAACAGTCATGCTGTCCTGAGACAGGATCAACTTTGTCATTCCTGACAAATAACTACTAGTCTATTCACAAAGGCCTTCTTCCAACAATGGAGGTTTTAGAACATCCTCAGACAGTTTATTGCAGCCCTCACTATCTTTACCCTTAGAATGATTTTCTTAAGATCTAGATGAGGGGTAATGGGTACCACTTACTGCTGGGGAGATTTTTGACTGGACACAAGAAGATAAACT
Source organism: Agapornis roseicollis (assembly GCA_002631895.1). Taxonomy (NCBI): domain Eukaryota; kingdom Metazoa; phylum Chordata; class Aves; order Psittaciformes; family Psittacidae; genus Agapornis; species Agapornis roseicollis. The sequence continues at coordinate 442,525 of NDXB01012152.1, forward strand.
TTCACAATGAGAATAATCAGCCATTGTAGTCATCTCCCCAGGGAGGTGATGACTCCCCAGCACAGGATGGCTGGCCATGGTGCTGAGACATGTAGTCTGGGTCATGCTTTACCTAGAAGGGATGGACCAGATCTTTTTCCCCTACCAAAAACATCCAGACACCTATCATTGACTCAGTTTTAGAGCTGTTGAGCCTATTGCATGACTTTCCTGTTTTACACAGAAGCTCCTTGCTCTCTTTCTCTCTCCACAGACTAAAGTCTTCAGTTCCTCAGTTTAGGTAGTGTTAGTAGTTTAAATATTTTCCCTTAGGCAAATTTAGCCTCCTTTCCTCCTACCTCAGCTGATTCAGCAAGTTGACCACATTTTAGGCCAGATGTGAAAAGTTTTAGCTGGGCTATTAAAACAAACCAAACCAACAACAAAACCCCCCCAGCACTCTATCCTGTTTTTTTTTTTGCAGGCCTAACAAAGAAATACCTATTTCATAATCAGACATAGAATCAATACAAATGAGAAGGCAACTAACCTGCCAAAGATACGACCAGAATCCCTTATACAGGACACAGCCCAGCATCCCCTGAGCCTGTAGCTCTGCCCTGAGGGGCTCCCTCAGGCCCCTGTTTCGGGGATGCTCTCATAGCTCTCTCCCCAGTGGTTTGTCCCTGCAGCTGTGTGCTTTCCCTCTCAGCTGCTTTCTGGCTAATGCCTATGTTAACTCATTCTTTGCCTGAGAGAGCTTGCAAACTCCATCCCAAATCTGTTATTCCTTATCCACCCTGCACCCCGCCACAGCCACTACTTATGTATTGGCAAATTGTTGTCACATTTCCCTCCTATCCTGCTCTCTTGATAAAGTTATGCGCATCTGATTCTTTCAGCCCTTCCTCTCTGGTTGTGCTTTAGACCTCTGTTCGTTCTCATCTGGACTCTCTCTGGGTTTTTTGCATCTCCACTGGAGGATGAGACTCAGCGCCAGACCTGGGGTTCCTGCTGGGGTTGGACCAGTGCTGAGCAGAGCAGGATTACTTCGCATGTCTTGCAGGCCCTACTCCTGTTTGCACAGCTTAGTGCAGTGTTTGCCTTTTTCACAATGGCTTGACACTGTTGACTCCTAATCAGCTTGTGATCTATTATATCCCCTAGATCTTTTTCTGCATGAGGGAAACAGTATTTTAGCAGTTTTATTCCAGTCAGCCACATGAGAAGAAAATGACTGAAGTAGTGTGAGAGAGATTATCTGCTTTGTGCTTCAATACCAGTATTGTTTACTGGTTTCCAGTTAGTTACATGTGTACACCCTGTTAAGGGAGTTGCACAAGTGCTGCTAATGCCTTCCTTTGGCCTTCAGAGCCTTCATTACTCGTGGAGACTAGTACCTAGGAGTTATTTGGGCCAATTTCCCTGTGTACTCAAGACTTCAAATGCTCCGCTGAAATTGCAGGGCAGATTGCTCTGAAAAAGCCTCTTATAATTTGGAGATATTAAACTTGAATAATCTCATTGAAAAATGCTGTTGCTTTTAGAAGTGTTGTGTGAAACATTTGTCTCTTCAAAACACTAGCTGTCGTTACAAAGGATGTTGCTGTTGCTTGTTTTTTTTTGGTTAAATGAGTCAATCTGAAGAAGCCTGTGGTTGTTTTTATGAGCTGGCAAATGTCACAAATACTTTGTTAACAGGAGAACTGGACTTCAGTACCTTTGCGGGTAAACTAGAAAGATGTCATTCATTTCAGTACCGGTCCACACCTCTAAACATACACTCTTCTTGACCACCACCAGTCATCCCGCTCCCCATGCACCTTCATTTCATGTCCTCATCACCCTGCTGGGCCGCACTGCAGTTTTGTGCAAGTCCTCTGCTCTGCTTGAGCCATCCTCTTAGCTGCTCTAGTTCAGACTCCTGAGTATACTCTTATGTTTAGTGTGGCCTTGTGGCAATAAGGCTGCAGGAGATAAAGTAGTGGCAAGGGAGAGGCATGGTTCTTCCACAGAGCTGAAGATCACCAGTGCAGGTTTTTCTTTACCTAGGGCTCCAATAATTGAACAACCTTTATGCAAAGTTACACTTTCATTTGGCAATCTTTTCTTAAAGGAATGCTTCTATATAATGTGTGTATATTTAGAACGCAATAAAAGAAACATCTGAAGTCTGCTGCAGAATCCAGTGATAGGCAATAACCACCTGGTTAATACAGCTTAGTTTTGTTATTAAGTAACCAATCTGAAACCTAGTAAAGTCATCATGATATTTTCCTTACTTACCCAAAAAACTTTATAAGTAAGTTATTTGGTGGAGAAAAAAAAAAAAGTTATTTACAAAAGATAGTAAGATTCAGATAATGGAAATAGATAAAAGCTAGCCTTGAAATCCCATTTTCCTAATCTTGACAAGTCCCTGTGTGCCACAAGTGATAACCCTTGATAATCAAAGCTTTTACTTGAAGAATAAACCTCTAGAAAGTTCAGTTTAACTTACTTGTTTTTCAAAACCATGCCTGTGTTTGATCTTCTTGATGACTGACGTGTTAAATACTTATGAAATGAATTTGTTCTCGAGAGCTGAGGAAAGTAGGTGCAGTTGTGCATTTCCCAATGATTCACTGGTAAATTCATACTGTCCACAGTCAGAATTTTGTTGAACTTCAATACCTTTGGGAGCTTAAACTTCTTTGTATATAAGCACAGGAAGCATCTGACATTTTAAGATGGGAAAGTGCTTAAAGAAATAAATCATATAGCTACAAAGGAATGTATATATAACAGGAACTGGAATGTGTATAATATGCTGAGAACCACAAGACAATGTATTGGATACACATCTTTATATGATATACAGACAGGAAGGGAAATGAGTAACATTTTGAATTATGAATTAGCCAAAGGCTGCTATAGAAAAGATTACAAGAATTGTATAGCTCTAGAGAATACAGCAACATTTACTTAATACATCTTCATTGAAAACAGAATTCAATAGGCTCTTGAAATCCCTATACTACCCTATAAATAACATGTTATTATATCATATGATATCTTTTAATATAATTCTTAAAATACTAAATTGCTATGGAAAGTGCAGTTTATTATGACTAATTCAATGTCAGTGTTGTTTAATTTTCAAGCAAATACTATTTTCCCATCTTCCTGGAAATGCCAATTCTTCAGACTCACTCTGGGTTATGAAATTCAAAGTTCTTTCAGGTTCATGCATCTTCAGTAAAACAGCTTTACAGCTTCATTGACGTTACTAATAATACTGCTGATAGTACAAAGGTTGGATAGTGAGCAACTTGCTCCCTTTCAGCTGTATTGGCTGTGTGTTGTAAAAGAGTAGTAAAGATGTAATTCTTGACAGAAAATTGACCAGATGTGAGCAGAACAGAGGCAGGAAACTCTTCTCTTTCAGTGAAAAGCTGTTATGCCAGTTTTATGTACTTTCTTTGCTGAATGTAACCCTTCTCAAGGCCAGGAAGGCCTTTGAACAGCCTGACAAATAAGCTGCTAACCTGGGGACCTCCCGCTCTACAAGGAAACATGCCAACAAGCTGTGCAAGTGGTATCTGTGATGGCTTTACTGTGTTATGCAATGGTGCATGTGGATCCTGGGTTGTGGGAGGGACAGAGACACAGCCCCTACGTGAGATCTTCTGTCAAGTCAAGACTCATGATATGGACATCTTCATGTTTGATGGAGGAGGTGTGGGATGCTGTGGAGGGCAGGAGGTGAGGACACCACCAGCTGTCAGGGCTGCACAGCACTGCTGCACTTCCCTGGCTTCAGGGCAGCTGAGGAGAAGCCATAGCCCCATGCAGCACTGGGATGATGGGGACTGCCAGCACTGGGGCACAGGAGGGCTAAAGGAAAGGATGATCTGCAGCCTTTCAGACCTCAGCAAATCTGTCTGTGTAATAATCCTTCCAAAGGACATGATCAATTCACAGTAATTTTGAGTGAATAAGCTAACAATTGTGTAAAAGTTATTTTTAAGGTAGGGTTATGATATCTTCTCTGACATTACAAATCGAATTTGGCTATCAAAACTGTTTGAGGAGGAGGTCTATGGAGACTACATTGTTGTGCTAGCAGGATATAAGAGATGACAGTAAATTATTCCATTGTGTGGAGGCTCCCTGGTAACATCATCCCAATGCCATTAGAGCCTGCAATAAACCACCATACACAAAAGACTCTACTTCTCCCTCCCTGTGACAAAATGCATACTTGTCTGCCTCTGCTGAATACTCTTATTCTTTCCATAACCAACCCAACTACTTAACTTCTATCTAAACTTGCCCTTCCCAAATTAGGTACTTCTTTTTTTTTTTTTTTTTCCTGAACTGCAAAAGAGGGGGAGCTT